>JAOWBN010217392.1:0-13468 GCA_028565015.1 Pinguicula moranensis
CTAGGTTCTTGAATTTTTGGATTTCTCAAATTCGAATTCAATTAAACATGAAATTATGTAATTCAACAACCTAATTACATAATGAGCTCACTAAGTGATCCAATTGGAACTAAAATCCAAAATCCAAAATTAGGGTTCATCACCAACGTACGGTTTTTGCGGATTTCAACAAATTCAACTCAAATCGTGAAATCCAAACATCACAACACGAATTAAACACGTGAACGTAGTTCTAATACCAATTGAAGGATCTAAGGGCTTGATTTTTAACGTTCTGAAAACTTTCCAATTTGGACCAACTTTGAAATCGAAGCCAAACATGCTTTAATTCGTGTAATAGAGGTAAAAGATAGCCGTACTAACCTTAATCCGTTGAAAAATAGAAAACCCACCGGAGTTCGATTGAAAAACCGTGCGATGTTAAACACGGAACTCCCAAATAGAGAGCCTCTACCCGGAGCACTTCCTGTTGAAGAAAAGTGACTGCTAGGCCACGGAGAAAATGACGACCAAGTTGGTCGGAATATTTTCACGGAATGTTTCGGTTGAACTCTTGGTTTCGCGATGAAGACGGAACGCAGGCGGAAACTTGGTTTCCATTCGACCGAAGATGAGAACTTTTCTCATCTATATGGGCTCCAAGCCCATTATCTCATTTAAATTACATTTGGGCCGTGAAGCCAAATTGCAACTTTAATTCAATTTGGACTCAAAATAAAATTAAGCCCAATTGCAAATAACTTGAATTTAATCTCATTTAATTCAATTACAATTAAAATGGATTTGGATCCACCAAAACCCAATTAAATTTCGTTCGTGAAATTCGCCAATTGTGTCTCACATAATTTATTATTTAATTCTTCAGTTCACCTGATAGCGACCTGATCCAATAAATCGGTACTATCATAAGCGGTATCTTGCAATACATCATGATCCAATTTAATATATATATATATATATCATGATCCTATAAATCCCATTTAGTATTAATTCTTTTGTCACTTAATATCCAATGATTAATATCAAGCGTAAGAATGTGTCATCATTGACCATTAATCACTTTCTTGATGTATCAGTGAATAATTGTTAATATGTGACTATCGCATAATCACAATTGTCGGCATAACAATTATTTCTGCATCAAGGGCCTAGAGATATTAATAATCTTATTTTAAATATGAGATGAAAAAAAGTATCATCTTGATATTCCATACCTTCCAGCATGAATCGTGCATATTCGAGAACTTACCTTTATAACCCATCGGTCAAAAGAGGCATTTGATAACCCCACGTAATACACATTCATCATCCAAAATTATTGATATCTCAGATAACTGAATTAATACTATATGACTTTGCTGATGATACAAACACAATACATTCAGCAAGTCAAATAGGTCGAGTCCAATATTCATGTACCTCGTCACTCATATTTCATGTGATTAAACAAATACCTTCGTATCAATGATTTGTGAAACATGATCACACATTAATCCACATATTAGTCAATTTAGTCATCTAGTTGTTCCCTTGCTAATGACTTTTAAGACTATGGACTAATTTAAAGTTTGATAAAATTATGCAGTTTCACAATTTGAGTCCCACTGACCCAAATGATCCATAATATACATATACAAAACTCAAGGAACAAAATGACTTTCATCATCCAGTATACTTAAAACTAAAAAGAGTACAATACTATAGGTCACACTTTACTAACAATGGTGCCAATACAGGAATATTCATCTTGGAAAAAGGCCTTCGTCAAGGTGATCCATTATCTCCGTTTCTTTTCATAATAGCTACTGAGGATTTGAACATGTTGTTGATACAGGCTGTCACTACTGGCAAGTTGAGAGGAATTCAATGCGGATCTACAAATTATACACATTCTTTATATGCTGATGACACCTCATTCTTTAGATAAGGATCATTGAAAAATGTTGAGGTAATTGAATGTGTGTTACGGATATTTGAACTCCTATCGGCGCTAAGCATCAACTTTTCTAAAAGTAATTTGATTGGTATCAACTTGTCTCCTTCTTTGTTAGAAACATGTGCATCTCGTTTTCACTGTGGAGTAAGTGCATTACCTTTTGACTATCTTGGTCTCCCAATCGGGGCTAATCCGGGACGCATTAAGACTTGGGACAAGCTTATTGCCAAATGAAAAATCATGTGTTAACACGGGAAAATCAATTACTTCGTTTGGGGGCAAAGTAACCCTTGTTACGAGTGTCTTGACTAGTATGCCTATCTGCTATTTCTCACTATTTCGGGCTCCTAAGACGGTGATCATAAGAATGTACTCGTCCGATTCATTGGATTAGTTGGGAACGATTATGTCAGACAAAGGAGTTGGGTGGCTTGGGTATAATTAATCTAGAAGCTTTCAACCTCGCATTCCTTGTCAAATGGGCTTAGCAAATTAAGAACATGACAGCCCATGGCATACTCTTTTAGAATATAAATATCTACCTCCTGATGTAGCTTTGGGGGAATGGGATGTTCTGACACTTCTCGAGAATGAATCAAAATGGTGGCAAGATATATGAAAAAGGGTGTGCGCTTCTCCTTGGTTTAACTCCCGCATGCGTAAACAATTATGTTCAGGTTCTCAAACTTTGTTCTGGTAATCTATCTGGGTCTCTGATTATCCCTTATTTACTTTATTCAGACACTTATACATGGCGGCTTCAGATAAATATGTGACTATTTATAATAAAAGGATGACGTATGGCGACAATGATATATGGCTATGGAGTTGGTGGAGGCGTTTCCGTGGGTTGGAGGGGGATTGGCTAAATGAACTGATTGGACTATTGGAAAAAGCTCATTTTTCAGTAGGCGATGACACATGGTTATGGACGGAGGAGCCGTGTGATAAGTTTTCAGTGAAAATACATATAAATGTATATGACGATATTGGAATTTGAATAATGTTGTTAACATGAAAGTAGCCACAATTTAGGAGATGAGAACGTCATTTAGGATATCTACATTTTGTTGGAGATTGCTATAGAATCGCATAGCTACAGTGGATAACTTGACCATCCACGATATCTTATTCGGCAAAGGACTTGAGTTATGTCCATTTTGTTGCCTAGATTGTGAATCAACTTCTCATCTATTCTTCACATGCCCGGTGATTTATACTTTATGGTCGGAGGTTTATTGTTGGTTCTCAATGCATTATATCGGATGTTCAAGTGCATTTGCGCACTTTACTTCGCATATGGGTATTAAATGGTGTAGAGGAAGCAAGGAAGTTTGGCGTATGGTTTGGCACTGTACAATTTGGCACATATGGAAGGCACGTAACGCGCTTAGATTCCGAGAGACAGTTTTCAACAGAGATAAGACATTGGAACTAATTCAGTTTCAGACATGGCACTGGCAAACGGCATATGTTAAACCTCTGCAAGGAATGACCTTATCTGATTGGATTTTGCATCCATGGTTGTGCTTTCGTTTTTTTGTCTATAACCATGTAATGAACTAATTCTGGGGTATGCCCCATGTATTTGTAAAATTATATTTGTGATATGAAATTTTAATTTACCAAAAAAAAAACTCCTCAGCAAAATGGTTCACCGAAAGGAAAAATCGAATAATTCTAGAAGTCACTTGTGCACTTATGATTGATTCACATGTGCCTAATTTCCTTTGGACCGAGGCAGTAGCCACCTCTGTCTATCTTTTGAATTGTCTCCATACACGGATTCTGGATCTTCACACACCACTTCAAACCTTCTCAGAACAACTCAAAGTACCTCCTGCCCTCTCTTTACCACCTTGGGCATTTGGTAGTTCTATTTTTGTTCATATCCCCAAAACAGATCGTACTAAGCTCGATCCATGTGCCCTAAAGTGTATATTTGTGGGGTATGGGGTTCACCAAAAATGATATCGGTGTTATCATCCATCCTCCCGGAAAATATATACCACCATGGACTGCAAATTCTTGGAAACTGAGTTCTTTTATCATAACCCCTCTCGTGACCAGGGGACATAGTACATGATTTCCTCGATTGGTTATTATGCTCTGGGCCACCATCATCACCAATGCCCGTGCCAGAGCCAAGCCCAAATCATCCCGAAGCTGAGTTATGCATCAACCAACCCCCTGTTGAGTGCTCCTCACCCATGTCTTTCCCGTGCCGAGATATCGAGGTACCTTGTCCGACTCTTACTACGGAATATGATAGTACTCACCATGAACAGTTTGAGTCGGACCATGAGACAAACAAATATCAATTACCCCCTAGACATACACGAGGAATACCTAGGAAGCGATATGAGCCAGAACATGTGCTGGGATCCTCTAGATACCCAGTAACTAACCATGCCAGGGGGAGTCTTACACCTGCAGCTCAAGCGTTTTCAGCAGCTATATATGCTCCGATGATACCTCGCACAGTGATCGAGGCATAGGGACGATCAGAATGGAGGCAAGCCATGGAAGAAGAAATGCATGCACTTGAAAAGAATGGAACGTGGGAAAAATGTGACCTGCCTCCTGGCAAGAAGCCGGCTGGTTGCAGATGGGTATTCACAGTGAAACATCAAGCAGATGATTCAATTGAAAGATATAAAGCACTCCTTGTAGCTAAGGGATATACCCAGACGTATGGAGTAGACTATGCTGAGACATTCTCTCCGGTAGCAAAAATTGACACTATTCGAGTTCTATCCTCTATAGCTGCAAATTTAGATTGGCTGTTACAGCAGTTTGACGTAAAGAATGCCTTCCTCCATGGTGATTTACAAGAAGAGGTATATTGGAGCCTCCACCAGGCTTCTCTAAGAAATTCGAGGATGGTCTGGGATGCAAACTCAAGAATGCACTATATGGATTATAGCAATCTCCACGATGTTGGTTTGGGAGATTCACAGTGGTTATGAATAAATATGGTTACATACAGAGCAAGTCCGACCACATATTATTCTTGAAGAGAAACGGCCAACTTATCACATGTCTAATCATCTATGTCGATGACATGATAATTACATGTAATGATAATGCTGAGATTCAGCAACTCCGACTGAACTTATTCCAGGAATTCAAAATGAAGGATAATTGAAGTTCTGCGATCTAAGCATGGGATATTTATATCTCAGAGGAAATACGTTCTAGATCTTCTTGCTGAGGCATGTTTACTTGACTGTAAACCAGCCGAAACACCCATGACTGTAAATAAGAAACTGTGGGTTGAGGATGAGACTGAGGCTATCGATATCAGCGTTTGGTGGGAAAACTCATTTACTTATCACACACCAGATCTGATATTGCCTATGTAGTGAGCATTGTGAGCCAATTTATAAATAATCCAAAGATAACTCATATGAAGACAATCATTAGGATAATTCGCTACCTCAAAGGAACGCCTGGGAGAGGGATCATATTCAGAGATGGTCTCCTTGAACATCAGGGATACTGATGCAGATTAGGCCGAAAATTCGGTTGACCGACGTTCTACTGCAGGATACTTCATGATGATTGGAGGCAACTTGGTAACATAGAGAAGTAAGAAACAAAAGGTAGTCGGCCTATCAAGTGCAGAAGCAGAGTTTCAAGAAATTGTTCGTGGCATGGCTGAGATACTATGGCTGAAAAACTTCTGACTAAAATTGGGTTCCCAGTAATAGGAGTATGCCCACTCAAGTGTGACAACAAGGCAACAATAAGTATTTCAGAGAATCCAGTCTAGCATGACCGTATAAAGTATATTGAAGTGGATCAGCACTTCATCAAAGAGAAAATAGAAGCTGGCATGATTAGTCTTCCCTTCGTAAAATCTGAAGATCAACTTGCGGACATCATGACTAAAGCTATATCGGGAAGGGCACTCCACGATGCACTTACCAAGTTGGATGTCTTAGATCCGATGACACAACTTGAAGGGGAGTGTTAGACATAGTCAATAAAAGCAGCTACTCAATCTGGTTCCATTAATGCTTTCGGATATTCAAGGATGCTGCTGGATCTTACACCAGATAATCAGGGATACGTATAGACTAATATGATCTATAAATGACACACAAAATCACTTTGTATAAACATAGCACAATATTGAATAGAAGAGATTTCCTATTCACCATATTCCGCTTTATAACTTGTTCATACTTTTTTCCAACAGAACTAAAGACTGACATGTACCATCCACGAAATCCTTCTTCTTGTACAATTTGTCTCAAATGCAGAAAATATACTATTATAGGGGACCACATCTTGCCTCAATCCTTGAGTCTAACCAGATCAGTTTCAAGCAAAATAGGATATAGAGAATGCAAAACGCAAAATGTCTGGTGCAATTAGCAGATTCATTAAGTATTTCGTAATGACCATGAAGAAGCTAATAACAGCTTCGGTATGGTTAAAAGAAACTCAACAGAGCACTTTTGTGTCACAAGATTACAAAACTCATGCCACATAAAGATCAAGTCATATTGGGTTCAAAATTGAGCATGTTGTTATAAAGATTAGCTTTTTCCTCATTGATTATAAGCATCCAGGTTATAAAAGCATTCCAACATACTTGAAGTCGTGTTTTAACAGCCCACAATGGATTTGTGACTATGGCAATTGCAGCACCCTCTCCTGCAGCAGCAATCATGTCTGAATCATTAGTAATCGGGTTACTGGTTGCTGCTAGCATCTGCCAGATTGGGTACAAAGAAAATTCAAAAGAATCGCAAGAAAACATCAATGATTTAGATTTTTCTAGTTCTAAGGCCAGTAACGAACTTAATGACCACATATTCAAGGAATATGCCACGTACCATATGAATGTAGTATCTCATTAAGATGACCATAAACTGTAAAGTAAACGTACAAAGATCGAATATTCTATCATTGAAGCGAAATACAACAACATACCAATTATATTCCCAAACAAATTGGGGTTTAGGGGGTCATATGTGCGCAACCTCACACTTGTAATTATAAAAGAGGTTGTTTTCGTTACTACGCAATATACATTGCGTCATTTGATGTATTGATTTCCAGTAAGTTTACTAATACAAGTAATGAAATTTAATAGAGTCATTTTGATCTAGTACATTATTAGCACAAAGCTAAAAGAATTATCAATAATAGACTCTTCCAGCTCCATTTGCAATGGGCACATCACTGAAAGAAAAATAATAAACATAATTAGATAACGATAGAATGTAGATGAGAGTAGCATAGTTGAAAGCTGAACCCATCTTCCCCACATTTAAATGATGTAATAAGCTTTAAAAGATTTTCAAAACAAATTTGGCAATTAATGGCTTATATATTAAGAAATAAATTCAATGGCACAAGGTGAAACCGACCGCCCAATTCGAAAGCAATGATGCCAATGTTGGCGTCAGACCATGGTAGAGACCTTCGACCCCTTCGTTTCACAATAGATTTTTCATGATCACAAGAATAATAGTACCCTGATGCCAACATAAAAAAAAAAAAAACAAACTTACTTCAGGGAACTCATAGAAATAGAAATATAGGATTGCCTAACAGCCAAAAGCTCTCATTTTTAAGATATAATCTAAAACAGTACAAGCTCAGACTATTATATAATATTCAACATGCCTTCAAAAACTTAAACAGATACCACCCACCCACCCTTTTTTTTTATCCCAGATTAGAAGTACACAAGTGACAAAACTATACAGCAACAGAAAAACATAAATAACCTCTTGTGATAACACCAAATTCTTTTATTCTAAGTAAAAAAGAAATGCAAGAAAAATGCAGGTAGGAAATTGTAGTCATTAGCAGAAGCACCTCTGTGGCTAGGAGGGTGCACTTCAGGCAAGCCATGGACTTGATGTTAAGATTACATATATTTGTCATATAATGTATATTCCCATAAATACCGTAAAGTAAAATGTAAAAAGGTTGGTTTAGTCCTTTGCATTTAATTAGGTATGCAGGTTTTCTCTGTAAACATTCTTATAAGAATGGCCAGTGCGCCACAATGAAGCAAAGAAAATTTTCCAATTCTTGAGTGCACAATTCTTTGAGTTACTTTACGGTATCAGAGCAGAACGATTCTCTTTGATTTGTACTCCATGAATTTTTTGTTCAATTTTCTTCTTCATGGCTGCTGGAGATCCAAAGAACAATTTGATTGTTGCTTTTTCCGGCACAATGGCTCATGTGAGTCTATACGGTCTTCTTTCGAGCGATCAACCCGGTAATGTAATCACACCGGTGGTATTTTGCGGCAATAACTACGAAGAGGGTCGCCCTTCGCAAGTGTTGGCAAGTGGAAGTATGTTGAAGGTAAAGTTACAAAACCAACCGACAAAGATGAGTTGGATGAATGGATGACACTTCAATCCTTGCTTGAATCGTGGATCCTTAACACGATAGAGCCAAAGTTGCGGACAATAACTTCATATCGTGAGAATGTTGCTCTTCTATGGTCTTATATGCATGAGCGATTTTTCGTGGGTAGCGGCGCTCATTTGTACGAGATTAAGAAATGAGCTTCATGGCTGTAAATAGCACGGTGAGTTGATTGCCTCATATTTTGGGCGTCTGACTCCTCTTTTGGATGAGATTGGAACATACGAGCCCCTGCTGATTTGTTCCACAAAAGGCTGCACTTGCAAGGTGACTGAAACTGCACAACGCTTAAGTGATGCAGAGAAACTTCATCAGTTTCTCATGGGATTGGATGACCAATCTGGAATCATTTGGTCACAAATTTTGAGCTTGGATCTTCCTCCCACATTAATGCATGCATATTTGATGATAATGTTGTCTACAATTGCGCGTGCTCGTGATAATCGGACTGAGGTTGTTGTGTTTGCTACTAAAAACCTTCGTGCACCTGCTTCGGATGATGATACTGACGTGATTCATTGTGATCACTGGAAGCGCCGTGGACATCATATCAAAAACTGCTATGTATTGAATGGATACTCCTAAAATGGGAGTCGTGGGAAGAAAGGAGGTTGTGGCGGCAGAGGATCAGAAGCTGCTGGTTGTCCTAGTAACTGTGGTGATCCATCGTCTCCACAGGGTCTTCACATGAATGCAGCCTCAACTGCATCAAATTCCAAGACCTCACTACCAGAACTCACAGATGAACAGTGGGCCGCTGTAATTTGAGGCGGCTAATGCTCATCGTCCCGGCATGTTTGGTGACAAGTTGACTACTAAGATGCAGAATTGGCTGGTTGGCACTGGGGCTTCACACCAGCTAAGATGCAGAATTGGCTGGTTGACACTAGGGCTTCACACCATATGCCGGTTCTCCTGCTATATTATTTTTTGTGGAATCTATTTGTCTTTGTACTGTCAGCACGTCAAACGGTGACTTCTCGTTGGCCACTAAGAAGAGCATCATGAATTTGGAGCACAATATTCATGTAGATGATGTGCTCTTGGTCCCGTCTATGAAATGTTCCCTCATTTCTATCTCACAACTCACTGAGCAATTAAATCGTGTTGCTTTATTTACTCATAAGTCTTGTGTTCTACAGGACATGTCTATGAGGATGGTGATTGGAGCGGGACGCAGTGTAACGGGGTTTACTACTTGAATAGCTTGAAGATGCCGGTGGTTAAAGCTTTGGTAGTTGTTCACCAAGGTTTTTGACATAAAAGGTTGGATAATCCATCTAGTCGTGTCTTGAAGCATATTTCAGGGATTTCTAGTTCAGATGATTTTTTCCGTTGTGATGTTTGTTTTAAGACAAAACATACTCGTGCTTTTTTTTTTTCAACAGTTCCAGTCGTGATGCTTCTTGTTTAGATTTAATTGATTGTGATATTTGGGGTCCATATCGTATTAAATCCTCTACAGTTGCTAGTTATTTTTTGACTATTGTTGATGACAGTTCACGTGCGGTGTGGATTTATTTAATGGGTCTGAAATTTGAAGTCAGGACAATACTTCCTCGTTTTTGTACCATGTCTCTACGACAGTTTGGTAAACAAGTCAAGGCCATTCTAAGTGACAACAACAGTGAGTTTGTAAGTCTTAAAACTACTTTGCCGATGAAGGAATTTTTCATAGGACTTCCATGGTTGAAACCCCTCAGCAAAATGGGCAGGTTGAACGAAAGCATCAGCACATTCTTAATGTCACCCGGTCGTTCATGTTTCAGTCCAATGTTCCTGTCAATTATTGGGGAGAATGTGTATTAACTGTTGGTTTCTTAATCAATCGGACTCCAAGTTTGATTCTTGATCACAAATTGTCATTTGAAGTATTGTATGGGTGTGCTCCATGGTATGAGTTATTGCGGGTATTTGGGTGTTTATGGTATGCTCGTTCTTATTCACGATCACATGATAAGTTTTAACCCCATGGTCTCAAATGGTGTTCCTTGGATATCCGCACGGGCAAGCGGGGTTGGCGTCTTCTTGACTTGGAAAGTAATGAAATATTTTTTTCATGTGATGTGCAATATTTTGAGAAGGATTTTCCTTTGAGTAACCAAACAACCTCACGTTCAAAAAATGATGATTCTTGCGATCCTGTTCATACTCCTCTTTCCACTGCTTTCGAACCGGATCCCGTCGCCATAAATGTGGACACGCAAGTGGTTGTGCCCCGGGATGGGCGCTCTTTGGATGATGATGCTACCTTATCAAAATTCCTCAGCACCAATTGCTCATGATTCTGGACTTCATCCTATGGACGATGTGATTGCTTCTGAAAATTGTTCAGCGCCAATCGCTCATGATTTTGTCATGCAAAATTGTGAATTGGCTGATGGATCAGTGCGTGATACAACCAGCAACAATATTGAGTAGTCCGATACACCCAGCAGTGATGTTGTGCAACTTGGTCGTAGGTTTCGAATAAAGAAACCGTCGGTTCATCTTCGCGAGTTCATTGTAGACATTGATGCTTCGCCTAGTACTCCTCATGTTTTTCTGCAACCCACTCACAATTTTTGGCAGCCGTTATGATGGGTTCTAAGCCTTGTTCCTTTGCTGAAGTAATTCGGCTACCTGAATGGTGTGCAGCCATGAGCGATGAAATTGCATCTTTGCAGTCCAATCACACATGGTACCTTACCACCTTACCTTCCCATCGTCGTGCTATTGGGTGCAAATGGGTATTTTGCATCAAATATAAAGCTGATGGCTCGATTGAGCAACACAAAACCCGTTTGGTGATCTTAGGCAATCACCAAATCGAGGGGGTGGACTTTAATGAAACATTCGCACCTGTTGCCAAGTTGATCATTGTTCGAACTCTTATTACTGTTGCCGCATCCTGGGGCTGGTTATTATATCAGATGGATTTCCATAATGTTTTTCTTCATGGCGATCTCGAGGAAGAAATATACATGAAGCTACTTCCTGGATTCAAAGCAAAAGCTGATCATGTTTGTAGACTCAGGAAGTCCTTGTATGGTCTTAAGCAAGCCCCTCGTTGCTGGTTTGGTACACTTGCTGATGTTCTAGTTCGCTATGGTTTTGTTCAATGTTTGTCCGATAATTCATTATTCAGCCGTTTTTGTGGAGATGCATGCATCCATGTTCTGGTGTATGTGGATGATTTAACTCTTGCCAACAATTCTTCATCTGCTCTGGATGAATTCAAGATCTATCTCGGACAACAATTAAAATGGATATTGGCATCTTGAAGTATTTCTTGGGTTTCAAAGTTGCTAGAAATTCTAGAAGAATGTGTCTTAGTCAGTGAAAATATGCACTGGACATCATTAGTGGGTGTAGTCTCGCATGATCCAAGCCCGTTGCATTTCCTATGGAGTCTAATCACCAATTAGGACTGGATGCACGTCCAGCTCTAGCTGATCCAGCTAAGTATCGACGCTTGGTTTGGCATCTTATTTATCTTACCATTATAAGACCTGATCTCAGCTATGCTATTCATGTTCTTGCTCAATTTATGCATAATCCTACGCAAGGACATTGAAATGCAGCCTTGCGAGTAGTTTGTTACTTTAAAAGTCATTCGGGATAGGGAATTTGGTTGCATACTTCCAGACTGTTGACTCTCACTGCATATTGTGATTCTGACTGGGCAAGTTGTCCTCTTACTCGTCGATCTGTGACAAGTTATATTGTCTTTCTGGGAGAATCCCTTATTTCGTGGAAAACAAAGAAGCAAGTCACAGTGTCATGATCTTCTGCCAAAGTGGACTATCGCTCTCTTGCAGCTACTACATGTTAGTTAAAATGGTTGCGTGAATTATTACTGACGCTAGGGGTTTCATCTGTTCTACCTATGCGTATCCACTGTGACAGTCAGACACCAATGCATACTGCTGCTAATCCAGTCTTTCACGAACGGACGAATCATATCGAAATCGATTGTCATTTTGTCAGAGATGCCTTTAAGCAAGGATTGATTTCAACAACATATATTCATACATCTCAGGAAGTGGCTATATTTTTAAGCAAGGATTGATTTCAACAACATATATTCATACATCTCAGGAAGTGGCTATATTTTTACGAAGGCTCTTAGGAATGACAAATTCTGTCAGTTTCGACACAAGTTGGGCTCCTGGATCTTCATGCTCCAACTTGAGGGAGGATGTTAAGATTACATATATTTGTCATATAATGTATATTCCCATAAATACTGTAAAGTAAAATGTAAAAAGGTTTGTGTAGTCCTTTACATTTAATTAGGTATACGCGTTTTCTCTGTAAACATTCTTATAAGAACGGCCAGTGCGCCGCAATGAAGCAAGGAAAATTTCCCAATTCTTGAGTGCACAATTCTTTGAGTTTCTTTACTTGAAGCCTCATCTTTATTACATCCAACGGGCACATAAAAATGTAGCTATTATGGCACCTGAGGTTCAAACCAATAACATTGAAACCAATCACCCCAATTGGACCGAAGAAAGAAACAAGACAGCAACCCCACCCAAATTGAATTACCCGTAGCAACATCCACAGAGGCGTCACAGATGATCTCTCTCATGTTCCGGCGGTCAGCCGGAGCCTTGGCTGTCATGGTCGGCAATCTATTCCACTGATCCCTCACAAAAGGAGAAAACAATGATAAGTGGTTCTCCTTACAAATCACAAGATATACAGATGAGTATATATAGTGTAACATGCCACAATATCTATGCATGCGTGTATATACACAAATGTTTGGGTTGAATTCGAGGGATTTGCTGAATTCTTCTACTTTGAACTAAATCCCAATTCCCAAATCTCGTCTTCTGCCCCTAAGTCCTAACTACTTTTAATTAACTGCAGTCCCTTTGTGTTGGGTTCCTTCGCGATTTTAGTTTTGCCTGAAAAGTGCAACTCAACTCCTATTACCTCAAAGTCCAAGAATCGAGGATAAATTCAAAGTTGTCTAGTATGCTGGATTCTTTTTATAAAGTGCCGAAACCGATCACCATATCTGAGCATTTCCATCTTATAAGCTCCTAGACTCTTCTAAAGCCAAGGCAATAGGTTTTGAGACAACTTACAAAGAAAATAGTAAAAGAGCAGCATCAAAAGAAAAAAGAAATTTTT
>JAOWBN010217403.1:0-13467 GCA_028565015.1 Pinguicula moranensis
CCTCCTTGAACCTTCTTAGCTTAGCACGGGTGACGGGTCCTTCGGGTAGTTGCAAAGGGTCCTCCGCCCCTTGGGTTGGTTCCATGATCAAAGGTGGTGCAATAAGAGTTTCATCAGGAAGGAGAACCAAACACTTATGCCCTAACTTAATCCGAGGAGTCGAATGAAGAAAATCAAATTTTGAATACGGCCTATTCAAATGGAGAAGAAGTTTTCTCACAAGAGATTTTATTTTTTATTGAGAAAGCAGAAGAAGATTTGAGTCATGCAGTCGACATTACTATAACTTCTATAACTGAATCTTTGCATGAGGAAAATAGGTAAAAAGGTCCAATTTCTCTTTACCGAGTAGAGCCACCCAAATCTAATCATCATGTTCGATTTGTACCAGGACCCGCGACGGGCTTGAATGCAGTACCATCAAAATGGGATTGGGCGGGAACCTTTCAAGGGACATCTGACCTGATATTGCACCAGTGGTCATTGCGAGTGCGATTTCTAGTTCGGACATGGAGTAAGATAGTTTTGAAGATATTCACATGATGGGTGAATTTGGAAATCAATCATTAACAAGCGTCGTAGATGGACCACTTTTCTGGTTTGCAATGACTTCGTGTTCTATTTTGACCAATTCATATGTGAGTGAGTTTTTCTTTGGAAACATTAGTCATCATTGTCGTAAAGTGAGATTTCCCAACCAACGAAAATCGAAGATAGATCCTTATGGGAATGGTCCTTATGATTTCTTAGAGAAGATCAATCACAATGTCAAGATTCGATATCGAATCTTTTCCCATAAATGGGGAATGATACGATCTTGGACAGAAACGATGATCTTATTACAAACTTATGGAGAAGAATTTAATGCGCATGAAGATTTGGATGTGATGACGAATCCTTCCCAGAAGAGGGGGAATAATGTAGATATCCAAGCTCTTAGACGCATTTGGATTCTTGCGTGGTCCAAAGGATTCCTACCCAAATTGGACTCTGCCATCCTAGGAAGTCCACCCTAGTTGAACTCTCTCGCCTCGATGATTCCTAATTCAGTTGGACTTTGTTGTGTCCCAAGGAGTCCTACCCAAGTTGAATTATATAGTCTCAATGAGTCTTACTCAAGTCAAACTCTTCCATCAAAATGAGTCTTAGCCAAAATAAGGAGTCTTATCCAAGAAAAATAAGTCTGTTCCAATTTAAATTGTTCTTTTCTTTTTTAATTATTATTTACAAATTATGTAAATTTAGGATTCTTAATATTTTAGTTTGATTAAAATTAGGTTTCTTAGGTTATTTCTTTGCCTATATAGGCCAATTTCATTTTTTGTAAGAGACCCATTATTATTAACTTTTACTATGAATCTTAGAGGAAACTCTTTATTATTCAATTCTAGTTTTGAAGATAATTAGGTTGCATGCACTTTTGTGGTTTATGTAAAAGTGTGCCCTTAATTTTGTGTTAATCTTTGGATGGAACTCGTGCTAGGCATTCAATTGAATCTCTTTTTTCATTCTTTTCTAGCATAAGTGTTATGCTTGGGGTTGATGAAGCATGTTTGGTTGGGTTCGTAAGGCATAACACAATTCTTCGTCTCGTTTCTTGTCATCTTCTCTATTTCGTATAAATTTTTATTGGGTTGCACGTTGTATCTTTGTTATTCGTTTTGAATTTTAATTGTCTGGTGCAAAAATTTAATTTCCAAATCTACGTTATCTGTTGACATACGAAGATTCATATTTACCCTATGAAAATTCGTATTAAGTATGCTATAAATCATATACATTGATATGAAAACGTTGATACAATGACCTTAGGTGTTGGCCTTATAGTACAACACTAATAGTAGACATCATCTGTTAGGGGGCTAGCACAGTGGGCAACTCAAAGTGCTCCTCCGAGCTCACGGTACTAACCAATAGTAGAGATCATGTGCTAAATTGGCATAAAGCCCGCTCCCACTCATTATTTTACAATGCATCATTATTAGAAATTCAACTCTTTTAATTCCTCTTTTTGTCATAGTTCAAGTTTCATGCAAACTTTAAAACATATGAGAATAACCTAAGGCCTAAGTCTTAGATTTAAATGCCACCCTCCTAAGTCCAATTCTTAAATTTAAGTCACATTATGGCGTACATATCTTGGCTTGGTGTAGAAATCTTTGTTTTTAACTATTATTCAAAGCTATCGATCATAAACTCCTTATTATTAACTTTGAATAATCAAATAAATAAATTTTAAGTCCAACCTAAATTCACTATGAGCCAATGTATCCATTTAGTATTTCATTTCTACTTTATTCTAAACTAAATGAATGTACATAAATGCACACATGCGAGCATGAGCTAGTGGATTTCTTATTTCTACATGACATGTAATTGCATACTCACAATTCAATATCACATAGAAAAAATCAAGTAAATATGGTAGGGATGTGTGTCAGGTTCCCCTAGGTAAATCCCTAGAATAAAGAGAGAGAGAAATCCAGTCTATTACAATTAATAGTCTTGACTCCTCACGGGCTTCTTTTGGACAACTTCCATCGTTTTTGGACCAGTCTTCATGAAATGACCCAAGGTTTGAAAATCAGGCCAAAAAAGGCCTAATGGGTCGTCAGGTGGTCATCCAGCCCCGTAGCCGTCCCTTCTAGAGAAAATGCATATGATTAGCACCGTACGGTCGAAGCCATGCACACCTGACATAATGTGCAAGCACCGTGTGCCATCGGGTGCACTAGGCATGCAATCGTGCGCTGGATGTGCAGGCATATGCGCTTAGCACCACACAGCCGAAGTTGTGCCCGACAAGCATTGAGCCCAGGTATGTCCTATGCGCTGTGCTTGGGCGGCCATCTACCTTGGCGTGCATGGGATGGGGAAGGGGCATCGCCCCCTTCTGATTCGATCATCTGCTCCAATCCAATCTCGAATATGAGAAATATGGGAAATTGAAACTTCACACGGGTTCACAATAAAATCATTTTGACTGAAAATAAAACCTAGGGAATAATCTAAATCACGATCACATCCCCACAATCCAAAATATAATATAAGGAAAATAAATCACATAGCATCGGTAGATAAATTAGCTCACTAGCATGCACATTAAATTTAAATTAATGCATGTGTGGGACCAAAGTAATCTGGCTCTCATACCACTTGTTGGTTTTTGTGTAGAGTAGATAACAATCAAATAAAAATATACAAATTTAGGCATAAGGATCTAATCCTAAATATGGAAAAAGCCTAAACATGGCATAAATCTAATCAATTAGAACATTAGTGCTACATGCATCAACTTTGATAATTTAAATAAAACATACTCGCCATGTAAACATGTGAATAAACCAACTCTCACATAATACATATGATCTACATGCATACGGCAATTTATATCTTAATGAAAAAATCAGAATCGTACCCCTTGAATACCACCAAGCAATCCACACACATGAGGAAAAATTTTCTTCTTCTTTCCAACTTTGAAACCACCAAAGTTTCCGAGCAATATCAGAGACTATACTCCAAGATGGTGGATGCTCCCGAACGAACAAAGTAGACACAATTCCAAAACTTACTTTATGTAGATCTAATCTCTACACATTAGCAAAGATCTAAAGAAAAAAAGAAAAACTCTCATTTTCTCACAATCCAAAAGTTGGTCGCCCCTAGACAGAATTCAAAATCCTCTTATTATTATTATGAATTTTGTTGTGACTAGGGTAATGCCTTATATTTATAATGAGAGATTAGGTCAAGACAGAGATTAATTATTCTCCAAATTAAGCCAAATTAATTAAGTAATAGAGCTCTTGACCTATTAGGACTTCTAAATAAATCCAAATTAATTAATCCTAATTGGGTCCCTTAATTAATTATCATTTAATTCAGCCCAATGATATTTTAATAAATGATCCCTTATTATCAGGGGTGGAGTCAGGATTTTAAGCAGGGGGGCAAATTTTTGAGTGAGTAGAAACTGGATTGAATCTAATCCGATCGGTTATGCACGTTCAAATGTTGTGCTACTAACTAAAAAAGTTAAAATAAGTCGAATCAATCTATAAAAAAAATGATTAATATTAATGTTATTTTAGATAATATTCTTTATAAAAATATTATTTTAACAATACTTTTATTAAGACGTTTGTTTGGAAAATAATTTTAATGATCGGTGTCTCTACAATTTTGTACCCAAGTCGTATTTTTTTATAACAAAAATAAATTCAGAAGTTTCGAATTTGGTTGACTAATAATCTAGATAAAAATTCAATTATATTGAAGAACTATAAAAAAATATTAAAATTTATATGAAATTATTATAAATAAGAGTTTATTACAATCATCATTGATTACTTCACTTTCCATGGCGTAGTGGTTCCAAGGTGAAGTTTCCAACTCTCCATCTGTGGATCGAATCCACTAGCTATGACCTTTCATTTTCATTTTTTATTCTTCAAAAAAATAGAGTAGTGCCAACAGGATTCGATCCCTTGGCTTACCACAAAAACTCAACAATTCCTACCAACTGAGCTAAAAAGTAAATTGTTAGTATTAGGAATCGAATATTAATACAATATCTTAAGGTGGCAAAACTCAACAAGTCTCCCTAGCTCCGCCACAGCTTATTATTATTCCATAGATCATATAATTAAAAACTTAACCATAGACTCAAATTAGACTTTCGAATTCATGGAAAAAAAATATTCTCTCGAATTATTGGAATTAGTTTTCTCGTAAGATCACGAAGATAATTTGGGGCCCACGTGACCCCCTCAATGAACCTCCCAGTTCCCCCTGCCACTGACGAGTTTGCATTGCACTGCACAAGGCTCATGCATGCCACTAACCCAACACACAACACTCTATCGCCCACGCCCGCGCTCTTGTCCATTCATGTGGCATGTTGTTGCATGCACGAAACTATGTCATGCACGCGGTACACTAACCAGCGCGCAACACTTTGTCGCACACAGCCTTGCACATTGCCATTGCTCAATAGACTGGCGCGTTGTGGTTGTACGCACGATGCATGGCAGTTCCCTGTCCGCTTGCCCGATGTTCGAGCAAGTTGCCCGTGTGCAGTCTGAGCAAGTGGTCCGTGTGCAGTCTGAGCACGCGGCATGATGTGTGCGTACCCATACGCAACTCCTCGTACATGATACACACGTTTTTTTTCATATTCTCCGTTTTCTCTCAACTATTGTCTTCTTTTTTAGTCGTTTCATTAACATTTCATCATCTTGTGTCTATTTCTTTTGAGCAATTATAAATGAAGTATTACGTTCTTTGTAAGCTAACTCGAAACCAGCATACGCATAGAGTGAGCTCCAAATGGATTAATCATTGCGCATACTCTTTTGTCGAGTCACTAATCGTTTGTCTTTGTCAACATATCACCATAGCACAAAGCTGAATTCTCAATTTCATATGGACTTTTTTACCCAAAGATTATTCTAAGAGTGTCTATTGATATAATCATTGTGTATACGCTATCCTTCACTCAAAGTTTACAAATAGGTCTAGGTCAAATATCTACTAACCCATCTAAATGTATCTTAGTCCATGAGTACCATTTATTTATTAATCCGGTGAATCTTTCATTCATGGACGAATGCTCTTGTTGACGAATAACCCCTAATGCGAACCATGATTCAACTCTCACCCCTACGGAGCAAAGAGAAGTGTGAATTCTACCATGTACCAATGATTCTCGGAATATCTACTTCATTTAGCTACCAAGATGAAAGAAGTTCGACTTGTGTACTCACAACGAAGTCTTACCGATCAAGTCAAAGAACCGCAACATAGACTTAAATCTCTTAGGATACTCAAAATTTAGATAACTTATACATGATCTTTTTTGTAATGTGATAGGAGTTTCTTTGGTTAACGGTGACTAAATATCTCGTTATCGCACCTTGGTTAGTCCTATGTAGAAACTATTTTCCACATATCGGAGTATTCATCTAGGCAACGCTACACCAACGGTCTGGATCAACCATTTCCTTCACAATGATTCCTGGCAACTCCAATGGTCATAGAAAGCCTTGAGATTCTAACTCAAATCTTTCTAGAACTTAATCTGTACGGCCACGGAACTTTGTTTTAGATTGCAATCTTGAAGAGCAATCCTCCCACAAGACGCTTCTTGATGTACTGTCAAGGTACATCTATTACAATCATGGATTCTTATTGATGCTTGATTTTATAAACAACACATAATATAAATGAATAAGGCACATGTAAACTTTATTCAATTGATAATTCAGCATTCTATTGTTTAATACATGCTCACACGCATCAAGTCTAACAAAATAAGGCATTGATGAGGATGGTGGTATAATGTGCAGCTAAAAATAGAAATATTTGATTTACAAGGGAGTTGGGAAGTGACAAGAGCACTTTGTTTGGAAGGAGCTTAGGGACATCGGAAAATATGTATTCTTGTTGTGTATTCACCCGTGTTATTGATTTCAAGAGACAATTTGGGCAGAAGCAAACATAAAGATTCAACAACTACAAATAGCCTCCTACTGCATGCTGGGAGATTTTAATGCAATCATGGACAATATCATAAATATCAGTGCTAACTACCCATTTTGTGGCACACAAATGAGTTCAACGATTTCATTCACCTAGCAAAATTATTAGATCTTCAATTAGTAGGGAATAGTTATAACTGTCAAGCCTGATGGCATGGGAGCAAGGAACAAATGTCTGTGCATCGAAACATGGTTGGACCACTTACCCCTCTTAATACAATCTTTCCGGCTAAGAAGACCACATTCCACTTCTGATAGTAGATACAACAAAAAATTAGGGGCCAAAGAGTTTCGGATTCTATTTTATTTGGATACAAAATCTGGCTGACCTCTGGATTAGTCGGAGGGCCCAGTGGGCCCGAAGAATACCGGGATAGGGGACCCGCCATAGGCCTACCTTAGTAGGTACCGGTGGGGTCTTGTCAGGGTTGATCCGTGGATTTGAAAGAAGCGGCAGCCAGGATTACCTACAAAAATAAAAATAAAGGTTCAGATTCTATGATATTTTGATTTGCAAACCTTCTAAATGCCCTGGTCAATGTGGTTTTAGCCTCATATTCATTCAGTAATTATGGGACATCTTGAAGGTTGATATTATTGGCTTTCTAAAAGAATTCTACCACACTGTAAAGAAAAGAGACAAATCCAACTCTTCCAGAACACTTCAGGTACATTTCTCTAATTGGAGTAACATATAAAATCTTGTCCAAACTATTATCACGGAGGCTGAGTAAAGTTATAGGGACAGTGATCTCTTCATCCCAAATAAGGTTCATGAAAGGAAGATTAATATCAAAAGCAATCCTATGCACAAATGAGGCAATTGATTGTGCCAAAAGAGCACACAAGAGACTACACCTACTAAAAGTAAACTTTCAGAAAGCTTTTGACTATGTAATTTTGGACTATCTTATACACATGATGAAGTCGATAGGATTTTTTCCTAAATGGATACAGTGGATCATGCTTGCATTACTTCTGCCTCTGCAATAGTTCTAGTAAATTGTTCACAAACTGAGTTCTTCAAAATGGAGAAAAGATTGAGGCAAGGGGACCACCTCTCTCCATACTTATTCCTAGTAGTAGCTCAGGGTCAAAACATACTAATCAAGAGAGCAAAAGAACAAGGAATTCTAAGAGGTTTTCACATTGGAAATCAGCATACCAGACAATCAAAGAGATATTAAGATGCATGGAGGCCATGTCAGGATTAAAAGTGAACTTTCATAGGAGTAGACTTATGGGGATCAACATTTCAGCAGGTGATCTCTCTGAGCAAGCGAATATGTTACACTGTATTGTGGACAATCTGCTTACAGATGGGAAAACAAACACCTTTCTTCAGTGGAAGAATTATGATAATCAAAGTGGTGCTGACTCATCTGCCTACATATTACCTCTCTCTATAAAAAGCACCTCAAGCAGTGTTTGCAAAGCTGACCAACCTCTTTAGAAACTTTATGTGGGTAGGTGGGTGGGTGGGAGTGGGGGTAGTGTACAAGGCAGTAGAAAAATCTGCTGGATAGCTTGAGATCAGGTAACTCAATCTAAGGAATGTGGCAGGCTGGGAATCATGGATTTTAAGAGTTTCAATGAAGCTATACTATCAAAATGTGGGTGGAAAATGATAAGTGAAAGCCGGTGGATTTGGAAAGACATTGATCAATTATGAAAACCAAATACATGGACCACATATGGAATCAATATGATGGATGCAGTTGACCTCGGATCTAACAATAGCAGCATGGTTCTGGGCAAATGCCTCAAAACATATTCGGGATGGGAGAACAACTTTGTTCAGGGAAGATAAATGAGCAGGCCCTACAAAATTATGTGAAATCTATGACAGGCTCTACAGTGCAGCATCAGATAAATTGAGTATAATTCATGACAAAATAGTATTGGAGGATGGAGTTTGGATGTGGAAATGGAACTGGAGGAGGCCTCCCTTTGTTTATGAAACAGATTCACTGGCAGAATTTCAATACTACTACTTAACTACTTACAAGAGTATCAATTGCTGGAAGTTGAAAATAAATAAAAATAGATAGATAGAAAATGCTGGAATCTATACACTTAAATCAGCATACAAAGAAATCTGTGAGTTGCGGGACTAACCTCCCATCCCCACCCCACCAAAAAAAAAATAATAATCATGCAGGGTTTGGAGCAGACTTACCCCATTAAAGCAGTCAACGTCCGCCTGAAGAGCATTGCAAAAACGAATTCCCACCATGACAAACCTGCAAAACAAAAACATTCAGATCCCGCCGAATTAAAACACATGCAAGTTCTGTGAACAAGAAGTTGAATCTACAACCCATATACTTGAACTTGCTTGTGGACACAGAAACTATTGCAGCTCATCTATCGTTGGCTAGGATTATACGTTGTGCTTCATCATGACCCATCAATCAACTACGAAATTCACTTGGAAAATCAAAGAAAAAGGAGGTAATCTAGGCTTAATATGGATACTTACCGTGTGACAAATCTGGTTAAACAGGAATCAAATTAGACTTAAAAGATAATTTTCTCTCATCGGAAGCAACGGTGGCCATAATCATAGTCGGTTCAGAATGATTCTTCAATCCAAGGGGACAATGAATCTTGCTTACTTACAGTCTGATTGCGATAGAGAACCAAAAATCTGCAGTAAAACGACGTTAACGCTTTGACCCCGTTTGGTGCCCGTCTTTTTTTAACCTTGCCCGGGGTCTATCAGGGCGGGCAGGGTTACACGCGGTTTCCAGGCGTGTTTTAAACCCCCGAATTCAAGAGGGTTGGCGAAACCAGAGTTAACCGGTGAAAACCACCATGTAGTGAATGACTACTTTACCCCTCTGCCACCGAATAATTACAAATCTACCAAACCATATTTTAACCCCGGTACCAAACAAGGTTACAAAAATTGCGAACCGACTTTAACCTCAACCCCGGTTTAAAGTAAACCGGCTACCAAACGGACCCGTAGAGATTGACATATTCTTCATCAAAGAAAAGCTGATCAGTGGGCTTCTGGAGCTAGGACATATGGCTACTAAGGACCAGACTGCTGACTGTCTCACCAAGGGCCTTGTGCACTAGATTTAGATAGGCTTTATAACAATATGAGTTTAATCGATACGTTTCGCCCATCTTAAGGGTTAATCACCTAACTATTATACACACCACCTAAACTCACACACGCCACATTATAAATGTATACAAATGACTCACACACGCCACATTATAAATGTATACAAATGAGGAATGATGAATGCAAGAGAAATATTTTGATACAAACAAAAGTTTCAACTACACATAACACATTTATCCTTGGTAAAATCGTATGTTTCCGAAAATGTATGTGGCCCCATCACCCCCACGGGTCCACGACCACGACCTTCTTAACTTCTTTCCATTTGATCAACAGGAACAAGAAATGCTACTGAAAAATCAAAACTTTGGAAAAAAAAGAATTATAAGTCAAAACTTTGGAAGATTGGGCATTTCCTTATTCCAAGGGCGGACGCAGAATTTTTTTTAGGGGGGGCAAAAAAAAATTTTAAGGGGTTATAGAAAAATTTAAAAGCCAGAAATAATTTTTTAGGGGAGCAATATACATTTTTTGGGGGCCAAAAAAATAAATTATTTGTTCAACAGTTATGAAAATAATAATTTTAACAACTCAAACAATGATAAAAAAAAAATTTAAAAGCTACCTAGTTTGTTTATAATAACTAATCTATTGATACTACCCAATTTGTTTATATAAATAATTCTCAAAATATATTTACACTAATAAAAATAGGTTTATTAAATATTGATGAAAAAAAACTTAAAACAGATTTATAGAAGCGAATCGAGACAACAATAACTGAAATGAAAAATCTAATTCAAAATAAAATACTAAACTCTAAATAAAAATTCAATTAATGAAACTAATTAAAAAAATTAAGATAAAATTAAATTTAAAAAAAAAAAAAAACTTTTTTGGGGGGCGGACGTGGGAGGGCCAGGCCCCCCTGCCCCCCCTGCGTCCGCCCTTGCAGCAGCTTTCCACAGCCGTCACTGCAAGCTTCTCATCTCAACCAACTTCTTCTATATCATATTTTCAGTTCTGCACATAAAAAACCTGCAGAGTAATGGGCCCAGCAGTAATGCATTACAGTAAATAAAACATAAGGTTTGAGAGTTCACCGTTCGTCGTCGTCGCTGCGGTTAGTCGGACAAGAAGGCGGCGGCGTAAAGAAATAGAGAAACATAAGCACCTAGGCGAAGAAAGAGACAAAGATAAGCACCCGGGGGAAAAAAGAGAATGAAAAAAAAGGAATAAGAAAGTGAATTAAAGGTCCTGCACCTAGCCGCAAACACCACCGCTGCGGTTAGTCAGCTGGTGAGGCGAACGCCAGCCAAGAAAGTGAAAAAAAATGCAGATCTGAGAAGACGTCAGATCTGTTGAAAATTCAACAAAAATTTAGAAGAGAGACAGACAACAAAAATTAGAGAAAAGGAGAAAAAAATTGAAAATTCGGGACGATGCAGATCTGCGAAGTCTAACACCAGATCTGTTAGAAAATACAACAAAAATTTAGAAGAGAGGCAGACAACAAAAATTAGAGAAAATGAGAAGAGAAAACTGAAAATTCCGGAAGAAGAAAGAAACAAAGTGAAAATTAGGCGGTGAAGCAAGATGTTTGAAGTTCTTGAGAGTTTTCTCAGAATCTCTAGATAAGAAACGAAGAGATGAAGAGAGAAGAAGATGGACCTATTTATAGTCAGTTTTACAAGTATTACAAAACATACCCTCTAAACCTACAATATTATAAAACATAAATTCAATTTGAGTTCATTTTACAAATATAAAATCTAACATTTATAAATTAATGATCTCTATGTCAATCACTTCATTTTATAACTGTCTACAATCGGTCAACCCCACTTCGATCTGCAGTTTCTTCTTTATCGTTCTAAGAGACATAGGAATGTCCAAGCTCTTGACTTTCTGTTCAATGTTAGAGCAGATTCATGAATTTACTTTGCCTGCCTTATTTGATCACAAATCTCACACAGACCATGTTTCTTTCAACACAGAACACCAAGCAATCTCAGTCCTCTCAACTGATTCTTACACATATAGATTACGAGTGTTCATTGGCCTAATGATTATAAAGATGTTTAAACTACTTGTTTCGGGCATATCTTATCCGAAAAATCATTGTACACATTAGATTCAGATCACATTTGAGAGAAACAGAGAACTTAACTGAATTTCAGTGGAGAATCATGCAGCGGGTTGGAGCTGGTTATCTCACTGATTCTGCACATTTAAACAATGAAAAGTATGCTACAAAGGAATTGCTGAGTTAACACCTCTTTGCATGCAGGGGGGTGTTTCTTTCCATTAAGGGTTCTCGCTCTGCGGAATGTTCCAACCTAGCATGTGAATTGGAAAAATAGTAACTAAGTGACCGCACCAAATAGCCAACCAATTAAAAGGGCAATTTATGCATACTGAGGGCGATGACACGACAACAAATCAACTAGATCCAGATGCCTCCAATGCGGCCACTTCAGAAGAGACATTTGTACATGGGTTCACCTTTTGAGCAGAAATTTTAGATGAAGGTAGAGAAGCAGTAGTAGCTGAATCATTCCCTAGTTACTTGGGGAAGGTGGTGCAAATGCTTGGGGCGCTACAGGATTATCACATTCGTTCACACATATATTCAATACTGATCTTAAGGACTTGTATAACTATACTGAATTTATGCCAATTTGCCACTAGCTTATTACTCTCCATTATTGATCTGAGAGAGATATAGGAGTGAAAGAAAATGGAGACGGAGAACAAAAGGCCAATTGAATTCAAATTCACAAATTAACAGGCAAGAAATTCAAAACAAGAATCTTATAAAACAAATGACTTGGTTGAGTAGTAGTAAGAAAATAATCACAATACTAAACTGACTCATATATCTTGTTGCTAATATGATGAGACTTGGAAAGTGAATGGAAGAGAAAGTGGGTGAATAGAAGAAAATTTATAGCAAATTTAATCCGACTGTTGGCACAAATCACTTTCAGACTTTTTTTTGATAATTTTATCAATTTCATAGTTACTCAAAAATAGATAAGTTTGAAAACGTGCATTCACATACTTTTTTCTGGAAAATAATCAAGTTAAATTTCACTTTACTTTTTGGAATGTATACAAGAACTATTTGCTTAGACGAGTCGTTCACTTAGATTTGTGTGGTGCAATTCACTTCGACGAGTCCTTGCGTCACATATTATTTACATATGACATGATCTTATTGTTGACATGAGTCTCTCAACAGAAGACCAAATAATGCAGCAGTCAAGATAACAGTGCAGTACCTGAGGGGGCGCCAGCCCCCATACATCACATGGTGCCAAACCACAGGCTTTCACCAAAATGGCTGAGCCACAATCCTGCAAACAGAGAACAAGTCAGACAACAACAAGATAGAAAATTTGTAGAATACTTGCATCCATCGATATTTGTAGTTTTCATTATAAAGACTAGAGCAGCTTATGTAAACTCATTCAAGCTTTATCAATGGAAAACATGATTTTCTTCACCAAAGTCCCAAAGCCACCTTGGTTTATCTAACCTATCAGAGCATCCATAAAGCTTAACCACGCTATCTTGTTCGATCCTGCATTTCTTCAACACCATTCAATGTTTTTTTTTCTGCTGAACCAAAAAGGAGGAAAATGAAAATCAAGAGAGTATAGGGAATTGCTGAGTTAACACCTCTTTGCATGCAGGGGGTGTTTCTTTCCGTTGAGGGTTCTGGCTCTGCGGAATGTTCCAACCTACCATGTGAATTGGAAAAATAGTAACTAAGGGGGTGTTTTGCGCAGGGTCCTTAAAATTATAATTGGCTTATAATCACCTCGATTTGCGAAATAAGTA
>JAOWBN010217414.1:0-13466 GCA_028565015.1 Pinguicula moranensis
CCATGGAAACTCTCAGAATGGATTAGACACAGTGATGAAACAATCATGAGGACAAGGACTCGTCCCCAGGCTCTACCTGACGTTATGTACAGAAATGGCCACTAGCTTATACATCTCAAACTTGTACAGTTTTCGCTCGTCTCAGCTCACTATACATGGGACATGAAATCGCATTGGAATAAATACAGGTAAAGTTCAATGAATGCTTTTATCTATTTCTACTTGAGCATAGTTGATTACATCTTTAAAGAGCACACGTTCATTTTCCCTTAGGAGTCTACCTCGCTAGAAACAGGAAATCTTTGTCCTCAAGGGTCTTGAACTTCATTTTATGATACTTCCATGTAGGTTAAGGTATCCAAGAAGAAGATGGAGAACTTTTTTTGTTAAGGCTGTATCCAAGAGACTAATATAACGTGACTAGTTTCTCAACCACGGGATTTGTAGTCATGATTACTCATTCATCGCAGCAGAATGGCACAACTTCAGTTGGTTATTTAGGCGTGTAGTAGCTGCGTTGGTCGAAGGGGTACATATTGGTGTCACCTGTTTGTCTGTTGTTGTATATCCTTGTAACATTTGGGACTGTTCATTTATTTCCATTCTTTAGGTTTAGTATTCTCAGATTGCTAGTTTGCTTTCTTGGATATTGCGTGTAAGCTCTCGGACTATTTTTTGCTGGAGCAACAGAAAATGCAGTATTACTGAGTTTCAGAAGTATTCTCTTTTTTCCTCCACCATATTTTCTTGTTAACATATGATGGGACATCATAACCAAACCAACACAAGTTTACGAGATAATTGTAGATATTGTTTTAGCTAGCTATCAAGAAAATATTAACATAAATTTAACCCAATTTTACTTTTATAATTATATAAAAAAAATTATTTTTTTACGACCTAATAGACATCGATAATTTGATTTGATGTATTGATTGAAAAATGTGATGATGGACAAGAAAGAGTAGTTAATCTGAAACACGTTCAGTCCATTAATGATCGAAGACGCTTTGCAATGGCACAATTAGTCAGAACAGAACCTTCATCATATACATGATATGTACAGAGTTCATTGGTTCAATTTTATTAAGAAAGCAATATGTATAATTCAACAACAGAAGATATGGTACATCTATTCTTCAAGAAAGAAGAGTGAGTGTTGTAGCACGACAAATGCAGATCCTACCTCACTTTCCTCCCACACCTCAGATTTTGAGGCACCAGCTTGCGAAATGTTCGTCTTTCCGATGGATGCTAATGAGGCCACCACAGCGCAAGCAGATGAAGCTGCTCCCATCTGACAATGCGTCAACGGCAATCTGCTTCCTCCCTGACTCAGCGAGAATTGAAGATCCTTCAGGATCCGGTTCAACGGGACGGACATCCATCTTGTGTTCAGGAGTCGTGGCCTCCGCAATCGCACATTCGGCAAACATGGATGTCAACTCAGCAGCAGCAGCACTTTCTTGAGCTTTATTTATGTACAGCTGACGAGCCCGATGTAAAACTTGAGATACAGCTTCTTCTCCACCCCGTAGCCTCATTGCGGTCACCACCTTTAAAAAACAAGTAAAGTCGGAGTTCCAGACTGAAAGATGACAGGAATAAAAACAGATTCTCTCTGTATTCAAAATATTACTTCATCAACATATTTCAGGTAATGGACAATGGGGAAAACTGATAAAGAAGAAACAAATCCAAGATACTCGTGAAAATCTATATTTGCCTTCAGCAAAACACTATCAGGAAACGTCAACTTCCATTAATTAGAGTTGTCTACATCAAAAGGCTCTCCTGACTTCATATTCAGTGTTCTCACAAAAAAATGTCTAAATATGTTACTTAAAGTTGTTGGAAGATGGACCTAAGTCCATATACTAAAATACTCTTTATAGTTTTACTTATTTTCAAATTATCCTTGTATTAGTATATATAAACTCACGTACTCTCATAATTCAATAAATAATCCATTTTACCTAAATTCTATTTAGTATCAGAGCCAACCCTAAATTCCAAAAACCGTCACCCCCTCTCCTCCCAAAACTCTAAAAAAACACCCCCTAACCCTAACCAACCCCCCTTCTGAAAATAATTGCCCCTATTGGTATCAGAGTTTACGATATGTTTATATTTCATAAAACGGTATCCGGTCTCTGGTCTGGTCTAAAATGGATTTATGCTCATGCATGCAATGAATCTCGAGTCTTTGAACTTCATTAGGATATTAGTCGTGCGTCTCAAATGTCTATGGAACTACCTGTTGCTGACTTCTTTGGTTATTTGAAGAGACACTTGGAGGAGCCATCGCAGTATGAGACTCTTGAGTGATTTTTTGTGCAGTAAGTGTGGTGAGGTAGAAGCAAAACGTTTGGATCGGCGCCGGATATATCAATTGTTAATGGGCTTGAAGCTCGTCTCTTCGGACTCAGATTCTAAATACCACGCTTATGCCCACTTTATTTGATGCATTTGCTACAGTGGAAGGTGATGAGCAACGGCGTGGCCTTTTCTCTCCAACTGCTGTGGTTTATGGACCCTCTCGCTTGCAGGTTGTTGATCAGATGACCTTTGATGTACCTTCCGGACAGTGGTCTACTCGCTTCTATTGCCAGCATTGTTCCAAAGAAGGCCACACTATTGATCATTTTTCGCTTCATTCGGAGTTAAAGAAACAATTTAACCGGACCCGTGCAGCTGGTCGAGGAGCAGGACGTGGTAGGGGAGCTCCCCAGGTGGGAACAGTTGCTGAAAGTATGCCTACTTCGTCGGATTTCAGCCAGCTTTAGTCCTAGACGGCCCAACTTCAAATACGCCTCGAGTTGATTACTTCCTCTTCGGCTTCGAATCCCATGGCTACTCCATTACTACAGGTACTCTTATAGCCTTTCATGGTAAGTTCACTCATCCTGCTTGGATTCTAGATTCGGGAGCAAACAATCATATGATTGGTAAGATGTCCAATTTTATTTTCCCATTTAGCTCCATAAATGTGTTTGTCCGTATTTCTGATCGGTCTTCTATTCCCATCGAAAGTCAGGGTGATGCTCAGTTGTCTCCTCACATTCGTCTCTCATATATTTATTATGTTCTTAATTCTGTCTTTAGCCTTCTATATGTTTCTCAACTTGTTAACGAGTATAATTGTGCTGTTGTTTTTTGCCCTATTCTTGTTATTTGCAGGACCTGGATATGAAGAAGATTGGGCAACGGGCATGAGTGTGGTAGCCTCTACTATTTTGGTGATATCCCGTAATCCGTGATGCCTTCCTCTCTGCATGCTAATGTCTCTTCATTTCTTCCTATTTTGTAAAACTAGTAATTGTGTTTTTTTCTCAAAGAACATTACATTTGTGGCATGCGCGCCTTGGCCATGCAAACTTTTAGTATCTATGTTGGTTATTTCCTGTCTTGAATAAAGCTTGCAAGAATTCTGATTTTCGTTGTGTCGTTTGTGAATTGTCTAAGTACACTCGCGCATCCTATGTACCTCGTATGCACTGAACACCCAAAGCTTAATCTCATTCATTCTGATATTTGGAGACCTTCACCTGTTACCTCCTTCTCACAGCACCACTATTATGTCACATAAATAGATTATTAAACACGTTGCATCTGAGATTATCTAATGAAAAAAATCAGGAGTTTTCTCTCATTTTCGCGCCTTTTTGCAAATGGTTAAAATTCAATTTCATGTTGTGGTGCGTAACATTCGATTTGATAATGGTAGGGAGTATGTTTCAAATGAATTCAGGGCTGAACTTAACAAATGTGACATTCTTCAATAGCTTACATGTTCCTAAACTCCTAAACAAGATGGTGTAACAGAATGCAAGAACCGTCACCTCATGTTTGTTGTTCGGTGTCTTCTTCGAGATATTGGGTACCTAAGACTTTCTGACACATGATCGTTATCACCGCTACTCATTTTATTAATAGGACTCCTAGTTGAGTCCTACATGGTAAGACCCCCTATATATTCTTAAGTCCAGTAGCGTGTTTTTCCCTCTTGTCCCTCGGGTGTTTGGGTATACTTGTTTTGTTCAAAACAGAAGTTCTATCCGTACTAAACTTGATGATAAAGTTGTTTGGAGTGTCTTTGTAGGGTATTCTTCTATGTCCAAAAGCTGTCGATTTTATGATCCTATCACCTGTCACTTTTATCACTCTTTGGATATTACATTCTTAGAGATCGTTCTTTATTTCCCAAGTTTTACTTCCTCTCTAGAAGCCCCAGTTCAGTCTACTGCAGAAGACCTGCCCATACTTCCTCGTCCTATCTCGATTTTTTGTCATCCATCTGTTCCCACATATCTGACTCCTCCAGATCCGCATCCCATTCAGACATATTATCAGCGGCCACGCTCCACTGCACCCTCATCAGAGTCTTCATCGGATTCAGGTACTGTATCACCTTCTCCTTCATCTCCTGATATTGTTGCCCCATGACAACCACCCCCTCGATTGCTTGACTTTTACATGTTGTACTGATCATCCTATTTTCAAGTGTATCTCTGACCAGGGTTTGTCCTCAATTAGTGACTGCTATGAAAGCTGAAATGGATGCTATTCAGCACAATCAAAAGTGGGAACTTGTGACTTCCCCCCAGGAAAAATGACTGTAGGCTGCAAATGGGCGTTCAATGCGAAATATTTGGCAGATGGTACTATTGACAGGTATAAAGTCCGCCTTGTGGCTAGAGGGTTCACTCAGGTTCCTGACAAGGATTTTGGAACGACTTTTGCACCTGCGGCTAAGCTCAATACTGTCAACTTATTGTCTCACTTACTGTCTCCTATTCGTAGCCTTTGTATCAGTTTGATGTCAATAATGCATTTTTGAATGTGGACACCTATCTGAAACTATTTACATGGATTCACTGCCCGGATTTCGGGCTAAGGGAGAGTATTTAGGGAAGGTATGCCGTCTTTAGAAGTCACTCTATGGGTTGAAGCAGGCTCCTCATGCTTGATTTTGTCTCTTTAGAGATGTAGGTAATCGCTTTGGGCTTCACTCAATATCATTCTGATCATACATGCTTTACTCGCCGTAATTCTTGAGGTCAATGTGTCACATTATCTTAGTTTATGTGGATAATATTATTAAGACTGGAGATGATGCACATGGTATTGATCAAGTAAAGCGTCATCTTGAAATAACTTTCCCTTAAGTACATGCTTGATCTACTTCAGGACACCAGAATGCTTGGGTGTAGGCCTGTCTCCTCTCCTATGAATCCAAATCAAAAGTTGTCTGCAAATATGAGAGAGTTATTGCCAAATCCGTGTATGTATTAGCGACTTGTGAGTCGTCTTATCTATCTGACAATCACAAAACTAGATATCACTTTTGCATTGGTGTTATCACTCAGTTCATGCACTCACCAAGGACAACACATCTGGATGCAATTTATCATATTCTCTAATATCTGAAAACATGTCCTGGTCTTGAACTCTTCTTTGAATCAGGAGCTCAATCAGGGCTATCCTACTTTACAGATGTTGATTATACAAGATCGAAAAGTGATTGTTGTTCTACTTCAGGTCTTTGCACATTTTGTGGAAATTACCTTATCTAATGGATAAGCAAAAAACAAACAGTTATCTCCCGGTCTTCTGCTGAAGCTGAGTACCGAGTTGTGGCACAAGGGACGTGTGAAATACTATGGTTTCATTCCTTTCTTCAGGAGTTAGGGTTCCCAGTCACAGACTCTTTCACTCTGTTCAATGATAATAAGTCTGCTATTATGCTGTCCTCCGACTATGTTCTTCATGAGAGAATAAAGAACATTGAGGTTGATCTTCACTTCATATGTAAGAAAGTCTGACGAGGAATCATCTTCCCAAGTTTGTTAGCTCACAACATCAAACAACTTATATGTTCACCAAGTCCACTGGTCTAAGACTCTTGCAATTTGTCCATTTGCAAGCTGGGACTCGTTGATATTTTCACCCTAACTTGAGGGGAGTGTTGGAAGATAGGCCTAAGCCTATATTCTATAATAGTCTTTATAGTTTTATTTATTTCCAAAATTTCCTTTGTACTAGTTTATATAAACTCATGTACTTTCATAATTCAATACACAATTATTTTTTCTAAATTCTATTAAAGTAACTAAATCATAGGAGACCGGAGAGGAGGCAGACCAAGGATGGTACTACATCAAAATTTAAATATATTCTTTAAAGTTACTACATCATGGAGACCTGGAGAGGAGGCAGACCAAGGATAGTGGTAGACATCAGGATTGCAGTTCGAAGCATTTTTTCAAATAAAAATGATCATGGTCCTCATTTAAGGACTTAAACCTTCAAGCTCCTTTTAGATACCTATGCCTTCACAATATGGTGAACGGGCTCAAGTTCATGGCACTATCAACCCTAACTACTTTTTTCTTGATTTCATTAAACATATGCTATAATATCTCCAACTACGAAAGTGTAGAAGTGTTTCAAATTTTAATCAAGAATCACACCACCAAATACCACATGGAACATCAACAATCAATCATCAAATTTGTGCTGTACTCATAGGAGAAAAATACAAAACCAGTCCAGTTTTACTATAATGCTGAATTCTAATGAAACTGTGATCTTTTCGATTCACTAAGAAAAATCTGCTTTTGCTCTCACTATGCATGTATGCTCCTCATCCTTGAATGCAAGAGCTCACATTTCGAATGCATGGGGAATGCTTAAGATAATTGCAAAGCAGCTTCAAAGATTTGACTCAAATTAATAGTTTAATGGTTGCTGTTAAGATATTTTCTTAACATAATCATCGAAGCAAACACAAGGCATTAGTTTCATCATGGCAACAGAAGAAATATTGAGTATTTGACGTAATCTATTAGTTGGTGTTGGTGCTAAACATCATTATTAGTAAGCATCTAAAGAAACATAACGAGTAAAGCAACAAAGGCAGTATGCTGAAGGCCAATTGTTGCAAGTCCTCGAATCAAGAAACTATTTTTCCGACATAAGAACAAGGAAATAACATCGCATTGTCAGGCACGAAGTATGAAACCCTGTAACTCTATATTATATATTTTACAACTCTTTCAGCGCCCAAATTGAAGGAAAAATAGCTAAGATGGTTAACCGTGACTAAATAAGCTATTCAACCATGTAAATCTTGAAATCAGAAACTGAAAACAATTGCCAAACGACCCATCAACTGAAACGTATCAAGCAAAACTATTACCGCTTGCAAAGCCTGCGAAGGCTTCCCTTGATCAACGAGTTGGCGTGCCATTGCCAGTAGATTCCTCACTTCGTTCGAGTCACTCAAACCCACCTCCCCCAATTGAAAACGCCGCGTAGTGGAAACCTCCGCCTCCATCATTTCAGCATCTTCCGCGTTCATGGCATCAGAGTTTTCCTCTGTTTGCTTTCCTGCTACTAATTCATGTTAAAGCAGTATCTTCGCCCCTTTTCCTTATCCATTTAACCGGAAACTTCCAGTAATTTCTTAAGCTATTAATGCGTATATATTTACACTTTATAGTTGGCTCTAGATAACGAAAATAGCAAAAAAAAATTATTATTTTTGTTATCACTTTTGTTATGTCCGTTTTTCTTATATTAACCCATGGATACCAGATAAAAAAATCTTGTTTCGTTATGTTGGTGATGATTGAAGGCTTTTAATTTTTGTTAATTTTTATTATGGTATAACTTATGTTACTTTATTTTTAGTTTATGTTATTTTGATTTTGGTTGGTATAACTTTATATTTGGAATGTGATATTTTACGATGTTTATCATAAAAGTTATTTCTCCGGTATGTATGTTATTGGTTTATGTTAATCTAATTACTTATAAATGCTTATGTATGTTACTTTTATGGATTGCATTGCATTTTTTTTTCATCAATTTTTTGCTATGTTCATTATCGTTATTCTACTAAGAAAATAATGAAAATTTGTTAAATTCATTATTCATTTTTTAATTGAATAATCTTTTTTTTTAAATTAAAAAAAATGGAAAGGGCTTTCCGATTCCGTATGTCCAGATCCACACCTACTTTATGGTACGTGACTTGGGCTTTATGGATTATTTGTAAACAGGCTGGCCCAGTTGCAAGTACAACCTATTTTGAAGGCTTCGACGCTTCGACGCTTCGTCCTTTTCTTTGAGTTACTTTCTCCACATCTTATCTTCAGTGGAATACACGAATCTTCCTCAAGTTGAATACGTTATCTTCAGTGTTATTCTATATGTAGTAGCAGAAGAGGAGAAATGTCTGCCTCAGGCCCCCATCCCGAGCAGACCACCTCACCTTTTTTATTATTATTTTTTATTATAAAATTATTATATGAATAACCATAAGTTAACCTCAAATAGTTAACGTCGATGATGGAAGCAATTCATCTACTGAGACGGCTAATGGAAAAATACAGAGAACGTAAACGGAGCCTCCATGTGATTTTTATAGACTTAGAAAATGCGTGTGATTCTATAGCGAGAGAGGTGATTTGGGAGTGTTTAGAAACCAAGAATGTCCCGTAGATGTATATGAGGGCTATAAGGATATGTATGAGAGTCAAAGACTAGTGTGCGGACACCAGTAAGAGACACTAAGTATTTTACGGTGAATACAGGATTGCACCAAAGTTCTGCTCCGAGCCCATTTTTTTTTTGCGGTGATTATGGATGTGCTCTCCCGGGATATACAAGATTAGATCCCATGGTGTATGTTATTTGCAGATGATATTGTCTTAGTAGCAGAGACAAAAGAGGAGGTCAATGCTAAGCTGGAACATTGGAGGGTGACACTAGAGACAAAAGGGCTACGCTTGAGTCATTCAAAGACGGAGTATATGGCATGCGATTTTGATGGTGATATGCCAGACGATAGGGGGATGTATGTTATGATAGCAAATCAAGTACTTCCACAAAATGATAGTTTCAAGTACTTGGGATCGATAGTACAGAAGGATGGAGGGGTTGAAGGCGACATCACCCACCGTATCAAGATTAGATGGTTAAAATGGCGACCGGCGACCGGGGGTATTATGCGATAAGAAATTCCCAAGTAAGTTGAAGGGAAAATTTTATAGGAGTGTTATACGACTAAACATGTTATATGGATGCGATGAAACCAAGGAATAAATATGGGAGGTGGGATTTGTATTTCACCACTATCTTAATTTACACCATATAATTGCAATGTGGCCAAGGGACTTAATGGATTTTTCGCGATCTCTCGACATTTTTCTCTTATATGTGGATGGGCTTGTCTTATGATTAGCTTTACTAGCATTTTTTCATTACATATCAAATTATTATAAAATTTCACTTCTGTTCCTTCAACTCATTTTTTAAGCCAAAAGTATTTTTTTTAAGTATACATGGACCACCTTCTCCTTCTTTTACTGTTTCTAGTGGTATTTTTAAAAATAATTTAATTTTTAATTTTATTCTAATGACTCCTTTTTTATAGATTTTTTAAATATTGACGTTGAATGATTTTTGAGACTTTTAACACTATTACTTAAAAAACTTCAAATACTCCAAAAGCTCTTAAATTAAAGGAGAACGAATAGGAGAAAAAATAGAGAAAAAGCACTAAAATTACAAAATAGAGCCATAGTGACAACAAAACATAACTCAGTAGGTAAAGTGCTTCCCCTCCACCATTAAGTCATGCGTTCGAGTCATCAAATGAAAAAAAAGTAAGGAACCACTAAGGGTGCGTTTGGTAGCTGGGTTCTGGGCGGATTAACTCGGATAACCTCGAGTTATCCGAGTTAATCCATGTTTGGTACACACGCACAAGTTGTCCCCAGGCCCGAAGGATTACGTCTCGGCCCGGTCTGGCCCGGGTTTACTTTCTGATTTTGAGCCACATTTTATCCCCCCAAATTTCGAAGGATTATGTAATCCTTCGATTACCCGTCCCGACAACTCCAAAAAATACCCCTGTTTCCCAATCAAATTACAATATAACCACCATATATAAAGTCGAAACCCTCGACATTTCACGGCCCAAATCTTCTTCTTCCCCGACGACGCACGATGCATGACACACGACGATTCACTCGCACGTCTACGCGCGACGGCACCCACGAGATCCAGGTTAGCTTTCCTCGTTGAATCTCGCCTGTGTGGGGGTAGATTTGGGTTCGTTGGGGGTAGGCTTAATCCGCCGGTTTGAGTTGGTTGATTTGAAGAAAGGCGAGGTTAAGGAAGGTTTGAATTCTTAGAATATTCTCTTAATTCATCAAAAAGATGCTTTGCTCACTGATTCGTTGAATGACAGATGATTGGTCTTCTTTCGTGGTCAAGTAGACTTTGATTTCCAACTTTTGACAAACTGATTTATTTATTTTTATCGGAAAAAATTGCTCCATTAGCACAGATTTTATTCTACAATATACAGTCATAGCCTCTCCGGACAAACTGAAGTTGTTATTATGATGCTTCCCAACATAAAATTAGTTAATTGATGATTGATCACTATAAACTGATTATTGAAGCAAAAACATAACCCTTTTCCCCCTTGATTGTGTGTTAATTGCTTGAAGTTTTCTAACCTGATTATTGAAGCAAAAACAACGGCAGATGGAAGATTCTGACTCTCTGGTGGAGTTTTGAGGAAGACTTCTGATTGAATCCTCAGTTAGAAAATATAGCAGGACATGTTAGATTGCATATTCAGATGGAATGCATATGTAACTTTGGCCTGATTATCGTTTCATTATACATATGTAACCTTGAATACTTGAAGATTATTTAAGGTCGAGTGATTGTAAATTGACGTTCATCGTTGGTACTGTGAGTTACACTTATTGAAGCCGATTCTTAATTCTTTGTTCCATAAGGAGTTTACGAAGATGGGAAACCAGATGCCACATTCTCTTTCACTGATGATGATTTTGTCAAGGTTTCCACTGGGAAGTTGAACCCACAGATTGCTTTCATGAGGTACCTACCCCCTTCTTCTTACCTCAGCTTTGTCTATTATTCTTCAAGAACGAAATCAACTAACTTGGTCACTAATCACAGGGGTGCAATGAGGATAAAGGGCAGTATTAGTGCAGCACAGAAGTTCACTCCGGATATTTTCCCCAAGCCATCGAAGCTTTGAGAAATGGAAGATCACTACTACTATACTCGGAAGTTGAAAAGCTCTCAGTCGTCAATATCTTGTATCTTGTTGCGTTGTACCTCAGTGATATCTTCATTTAGAAATTGAACTTATATCAATCAAGTAAGGAAATATTATTCCTGATTGTATTAACTTCTGAGAAAATTAGAATAAAAGAGAGTAACTTCCAGAAATCGATCTCTCTCATAACCTGTAGGCTTCTTTATACACAGAATTGTCGTATATGACTATCGTCTTGGGAAATTTAACTACTTATATCGTAGTTCATTGAAATTTTGATAAAAAAAAATGAGACATTTGCAGTTACCGTTATCGAGATGGAGTTTATGGCCTGAGCCTTCCTTCTAGGATGCATACTGTCCTCGATAGGGATAAGTATTCGGTTATGGTTATAATCGTAATTGAATAAGGTTCAATTAAATAATTGAAAAAATTTGAGATTTGAATAATCAAATTTTTTAGTTATTATTATGAAACGATGTTATTTTAAAAATAACTTTAAAAAAAATATCTATTTTCAATTATAACTAAAATTGATCGGTCATTGTCATAATTGAACTGAACAAAATTGGTTATGATATTTCTAACAGATTTTTTGCACACAACTAGTCGTGGACTTTCATTATCGGCCGCATCACCTAGAAATGGCTTTTAGGGAAAACAAATTGAGAGACTATTAGGGACTTTTGGAAATTCTTGAGATTTTACATTTACTATATGAAAAATTAGTGAATAATCAATTATTCTAGATCAAAATGACTATTAAATTTCAGTATTTATATTAGTGAAGTTGCTAGAAATCAATATATCAAATGATACAGTATATATTGGATCGCAACGAAAATACCCCTTTTATATAATTACAAGGGTAAGGTTTCATACGTCTAACCTCCCAAAACCTTGGGTAGGTTGTTGCTGTGAATCAGTTATCAGTTGTGTGAGTGGCATTTGATTTTTGTTAGATAGGCTTCAAATAGGAAGGTTTGAATATATGTTACTATCTTCCTAGATTACATGTTTGAATTGTCTATATGTAACACATGAACGCTAAATGAAAAAATATACAAAATTCTCAAATCATATATTGAGTTCTATCATGGTATCAGAGCGGACGGTTCGATCACAGATCAAACCTTGAATTTCTCATCATCTACCAAGTCCGACAACATTATGACACCTTAAACATGAGTCTGTCAGAAGCTACATCGGAAAAGGATCTCGCAGATCAGTTCAACAAAATCCTGCAAACCATCCAAACCCCTTAAACAAATCAACCAATTTCTATTGGTCTCAAGCTCAACCAACAAAACTATACAATATGGAGCCAATTGATGAAGATGACTCTTGGAGGGAAAGGGAAAGTTGGCCATCTAACCAAAAAACCTCCACCAAAAGGCACGACCGAATACATCAAATGGGAGCAAGCAGACCTTAATGTCTACACCAGCATTCTTATGTCTTTAGATCCAAATCTACTTGACAGTTTTGCCTCATTCCCTAGTGCCAAGGCACTCTGGGAAGCACTTGCCACTACCTTCATCAGTGGGAATGATGGGCTGCAATTGTTCGACCTCAATGTCAAAGCAAGCAGACAAGTGCAAGGATCAAATTCGTTGGAAGGTCTCTATAGCAACTTTCAACGAATTTGACAGGAAATCAATAGACGACAACCTAACCCTATGAAGTGCAGTGAAGATATCGATACTTTCAAACGTCTCCGGCAAGAATCACGTCTATTTCAATTTCTTGCCGGAGTTAATATGGAATTCGACGTTGTGAAACGGATCTGTTGAAAACAGATCCGCTCCCAACCGTCAAAGCAGCCTACGCTGCTGTACGGAGTGAAGCCGCTCACTCATAAATCTTAAATTCAAGCCACGGCCTCAACACCAACGGACCAGGAACGGGGTATACTGCTTGTGGTCGGTCAGATTCGACCAAATCAATGGCAAAATCATCACCCCCGCCGGACAAATCGAAGCTTTAGTGCAGCGATTGCTCGTGTACCGGACATTCGAAAGTGGGATACCCGGATTGGTGGCCGGATGTCAAGCTCCAGGGGATGAAACTGGGTCACCCTGCCGCCACCATGAAACCATAGGCTTCAACCAACGGCGACGGCAACCCAGGCTTCAGCGCCATTGCGAGCAGAGAGACCAGAGAAGAAGGAGAATTGGCGGCCGCGGGTATCGGGTTCGAGAAGAGTAAATTCTTGAACCCTACTCAACATTATACAAATTTTCTAATACGCCCCAAGATTCTGTGTTTATTGCAGATACACCCCCAGAAGTTTGCCTATCTTCGATACGCCCCACACAGAACCCCCGTATCTCACATACTTCCCCATGACCTCCAG
>JAOWBN010217425.1:0-13465 GCA_028565015.1 Pinguicula moranensis
TTTTCTGGGGGGACCGGAGTCCTCGAATATTATATGAGACAATTCGCATCTAGGAGCGGCCCTTTTTCCCTGAGCTCAAATTCCTTTTCTTCTTGTTGCCTGAGCTCTTATCACGTGCCTCCATTTGCTCCAGGCGATTGACCAGGTCACTTCGTGGAGAATTTGGGGAGACCCCCAATTCTAATGCCAAATCTATGATATCTTCAGAATGGGCTTTGTGTATGTTTATTCCAGTAGCTTCAGGTAAATCTTCAAGTAGTAGCACTTGATTTTCTTGTATCCTTTGCGTTTTTGATTCTGATTCCATGGATGTATATGCTTCTGTTTTTTTCCCAGCTAGAGATCTGGGGGAAAGTAGCAAGTAAGGAGCTAAACCAAATGGGTCCGATGTCTGTGATAGAGAATCTATCTCATTCTGATCTTCAACCGCTGTAATTATCAGATCTACTTTCTCCACAGGGACGGGTAACTGTATATCGCTGACCGGGGTCTTTAAGGGCCCGATTGCATCTTGAACGGGAGGAAGCAAAGGGGTAAAGCCCAAATTCTCATGGTCACAGACTAATAGCGCCGTGTATTTCTCAGGACATTCTGATTTTGATGGGCTACTAGGCCCATGTACCGGGGACATGAAATCCCTGTTCAAGTTACCGCCAATAATCGTTGACGTTTTGTTTCCTTCCGAAACAGGTAGCTCCTGTACTATCATAGTAGTCTGCTGCACGACTTTTTGCAGGGAGTGTTGTGTAGAGTGTTTCTCTGTTTCCACAAGATTTTCCCCGGATTTTGTGTCGGTCAAATTTTTAGCCTCGAAATTTGTACCCTGCTGAACAATAGTAGAACCCAGAATAGGATACTCCGTCGCCGGAACCTGCACCTGAGAAATTTTACCCACTGTTGAGATCTTATCTGCCAAACCTTTACCTTTGGCTACCCATTTCTCTCTCTGTAAAATCGGCCAATCCCTTCCCAGCTCATAGTTTTGACGGCCCAAGCGTGATGAGGCTCCCCAGATTGGCTTGGTACCAATGGTGTGTTGCTCTTCTTGCACCTGAATATTAAATTTGTCATCCCCTGATACAATCTCGATTGTCTGGGAGATACGATGAGTTAGGGTTGTTAACACTTGAATACGACCGTATATCATCTCAGTTTGCAATAAGGTTTTCTCCTCAATTGACGACAGGACGCCAAAATGGTTTGCTACTTCGGTGAAGAACTGATCATACCAGTAGTGCAGGGGGGTTCCTTTTACCTGTAACCAAGCCAATCTAGCCATTTTCCCGTTCAATATCTTCCAAGGCCGTAGATTATGCAAACATAATTGATTGAGTGTATCTTGATCTTGTAACAGCTTGGATTGATCAGCCGTATCTTTGAGTTTTAACAAAACTTCTCCACCTTCAATCCTAATCACCGCAGTGTCTGAATAATCTGAGGCACTCAGTATTGAACTCATCGAAGAAATGTCCATTACTGGGGCTGGAGTCCCTATCAAACATCGCTCTAACCACTGGGAGGCCATTGGATCCGGTGTAAATTGTATAGAGCTGACGACCTTGGGATGGGGAGCTTCTTGATTACTGAGAGAACTGCTTTCTCCTTGCTCAACATTCGGGAATTGCGTGTGCAAGACTGTGGGACGTTGAGCACCAGATCGAGTTTCGCTTACCTGCAGATGATATGTGCCTACCCATAAACCGCTTAGATGTTCTAGCGGGGGGCTGAGGTCTTGGTATATCGTACAAATCCAAATCTCACTGCAGTATTAAGTGTAGATTTAGGCAGATGAACATCAGTGACATTCCCATACCCTGAAAATAGCTTCCACATCTCACTCTTACTCCAAGACGCAGGGAAGTTAGTAAAGTGATAAGAGGTAGCATTCGCACGAAGGTTTACTATATACTGAGGGAGTAATCCTAATCGGTCGTGATTCCTTTGTCGTCGATCTTTCGCCGTAAACCATTCTTGAGTAGGAGAGGTCTGGCCCTCTGGTAGCCCAATCTCAGGAATCTCTATCCTTTCAGTCACATGAGCAACTATCGGAATTTTACCACAATTTCCTTCCTCCTGATTCAACAGAGTACATTTCAAGAAGGAGGGATCTGACCATTCAGCTGTTCTTACAACCATGGCTGCTGAATCTATACCTGCCGGAGACAGATTACCAACCGGAGGAGAGCCCTACCGCCGAGCGCACCCGAAACGGTATATAAAAAACTGCTCCGGTGGATGTCCGACGAAGAAGAGCTCAAATCGATTGACAGTAGCTTATTTGGGAGAGAATGTACGGAGAGAACATCATGCACGCTGACCAACATCCATGTAGCAAGGTATTGATAGTTCTCCCATACTACTTTTTTACATATATTTTTTAAGTAAAAGTTCTATAGTCAATATAAATGCGACTAAATGCTCTTTTCGAAACAAGTTGCGGTTCAACGGCTTCTTCGAAAAGTTGATGTATAATACTATAATCTATTTATATTTAACATTAGAGTCAGTGTCGAAGCTCCCATCAATGATTCATGTCTATTGATTGTCCAAATTGCCCTGGGAAAATTGTACAACTAAAATTTCAGGCCCACCTGCACCATCTACATGCTATGAATTCCTATCCCTAATACTACAAAGTACCACCTACCTCGACGTCGTTTCTTAAGAAGACCGGAGCAGACTTCACAAATCCCTCACACGCACGAACGGCGGCGCCAAAACGGCAAAACCTGCTGAGAATCTTCAGCCACCTCCTGCTCCGCCGCGATGTCAATCTCCACTGCAATCAATGTCAGACAATCGCATACAAGTGTTCCACATCTTCACCACCGCGCCGCCGCCGCCTTGTCCTCACCTCTATCCTTTTCATTCACTCCCCAGAAAGTCACTCCGTTCTCGCTCAAACTCAGGCATACGATTCAGTTCCCTCTATTTACGGCCTTATCCGACAATGCCATCACAGCTGACGACGAAGTCATCACCAAATTGTCGAGCGGCGATGGCGGCGGCACCGGCGGAGGTAACTACGGGAATTTCGGAGGCGGCGGTGGAGGCGGAGACAATCACGATGCGAATGAAGGAAATAATGATAAGAGCAGGAGGAAGAACAAGGAAGAAGCTCTTATTGCGCTGGCGGAGGCTGGGAGGAGTATCGAGAGCTTGCCAGCGGATTTGAAAGCTGCCATCGAAGATGGCCGAATACCCGGATCTATCGTACTGAGGTACTTGGATCTGGAGAAATCAGGGTTTGTTTCTTGGCTTATGAAATTCGGAGGATTCAAGGAGAGGCTGTTAGCTGATGATCTCTTCTTGGCTAAAGTTGGTATGGAATGCGGCGTTGGTGTTTTCACTAAGGTAGACCAATTGAGCAATGCATCCTTTCTCCTTCATATGTCATTCTCATGATCTGCCTAATTTCTGGTTCATTCTTAGTTATCCAAGTTTTTCTGCCTTTTCCCCCTTTACTTTGAGGTGAAGATTATAACCTAACTATAACCTTTTCACTTACCAAATCTTTTTCGTCATTAAGATGTAATCCTTAATAGAACTGTGGGTGATCGTTATTTCTGTCAACACTCTACAGGCATTACAAATTTGCAAATATATGAAACAGGGATTAACATTGATGCTTGATTTTCATCACAGATAATTTTCTCTGCTTTTGTTAATTGCCTACTGAAAGAATTGCAATTTCGGTTGCCTGATTGTGGTTATTTCTTTCATTTCCAGACAGCTGCAGAATATCAGCGTCGCGGGGAAAATTTTTTCAACGAGATAGAAATTGTTTGTGCGGATGTGGTATGGTACTTAGTGGATAATTCTGGAAAAAAAATCTATGTGATTCTCACTGTAATTTCTTTTTCCTACTATTCATGCAATACATCATCACCTTCAGTTTTTCTTGTATTTAGGTGATGGCCATAATAGCAGATTTTATGCTTGTATACCTACCGGCACCAACTGTTTCTCTGCGGCCAGCTCTTGCACTCAATGCTGGACGCCTAGCCAAATTCTTCCATAACTGTCCCGATAATGCGTTTCAGGTGAGTTACCTCAAATGTTCATTTTCCGGTTTCATAAATAGCATGAAGGTGAGTGATGAAGTATTGGGCTAAATTCCATCTACAGGTGGCTTTGCCTGGATCTTCATTTAACCTGATGCAGAGATTAGGCGCCATAGCAGTAAGGAGATTTTCTTGATGTCTATGTTGGAATTTTAGACCAGACGTTTCAGTTTCCATCTCTTACCTATTGACTTATTTCCAGCGCAATGGAGCAAAACTTTTTGCTGTCGGCACTACTTCATCTCTGGTAATTTTCCGACAAAGAGATTTTAATATGTAAAGTTTGTCCTTAACTATGATCTGCTTATACGTTTCAAGCAACACCGACCTGATAATCCCATTAAGCTGTCTTCCTTTTTCTCACTGACTTTAAAGCCTGCATCAATTTATTAGAGAAACCTATGTAACTAAGAGTGGTTGATGTCTAGGTTGGTACACTCGTGACAAATGCCGCGATAAATGCCCGTAAGGCTGTCGACAACTCTGCTGCTGGTGAGGTTGAGAACGTCCCGGTCATCTCAACAAGTGTTGCCTACGGTGTCTATATGGCAGTATCCAGCAATCTTCGGTATGTAGACTGTTAGCATCTTTTCTTTCTGAATCCCATAACCGCATGGTTTTTCCTAAATCCCGCATCATCCTGCCGACAACCTTCCGTAGTCAAATGCAGTAAAACGGTTAGAATCCATTTGATGACAAATTTCCTATGTCTGTTCTCTTCTTTCTCACCAGATACCAAGTCTTGGCGGGTGTTATCGAACAGCGCTTACTGGAGCCATTGCTTCATCAGCACAAGTTAGCATTGAGTGCTAGTTGCTTTGCTGTGAGAACAGGCAACACATTCTTGGGTTCACTACTGTGAGTTTCCCCCCGTCTCATCTCGCTTTCTACTCTCTTCTTCATTCTCGTCTTCTTCAGATCTTAATCTGTGATTCCGTTTCTTTCTCCACAGATGGGTTGATTATGCTCGCTTTATTGGAGTCCAATAGACTCAAAGAGCTTTTGATCGACTGGGAGAATTTGCTGATTTCTCAGGAATATTGAATTGGCGGGTTGTTTTGTTGTAGTTAATTTTGCAGGAAAGTTGTGCCTTTTTTTCTCACATCACTTTTGCCTACATTTGAGATGATGCACTTTCCTCTGTATAAATTGCTGGCCGAGTTCAGTAGAGAGAGAAATGGATACATAAATAATTAGCAATGGAAGGGATTCTTCATCAGCAGATGAAATGTATTTCTATTCTATATAAGTCTAATCAGGGTCGAGTGCTAACTAGTATCCCTGCGCATTGCATATTTGAATCAGCGAATTCTTGGAAGCTTTTCTGCGGTGAAGCATGCAACTGAATAGTAATTCTTACCACATTTCACCCATCCTCTTGCACTAACCTCCTGAGTAAAGGTTTGGCTCACTTCATTTGTGATGTTGATTCTCATACATGGGCTCAGCGAAGACCTGAAAAAACTCCGTTGATGATCATTTTTGTGACATGGAGATACTGTTGATCCCAGACTCTGATACTTTTCACAAGTGAAAAAACTTTTTGCTTGACAAGCATCTTCAAGAAATGTGACTGCTGAGACAATACAAAGAAAGATGAGGATGCACCGAGAGAAAAAAACTCAAAAATCTTTTCATGGGAAACATGCATGATTGGGATGAGATGTTCTACCAGTTTTTAGCTTCCTTCTGCGTTTGACAAATTCTTCTTTTTCCTTTTGTGCTTGGCTTTCACAGCATCCTTTAACGTCTTTGGTTTATTGGTTGTTTCTCCTGCCCCTGCTGTACCCCGGGATGAAGGTCTTGGATCTGCATCTCCAACAGATGAAGCTGCCGCAGAAAATTGTGGTTTTACAGGTGATGGTAATAGATCCAACTTTTCATCATCAGTTTCCGCATCTGCAAAATACAAATCCAACAAAGTAAGCGAGTAGAGGGCAAGCCATTCGCGTGCTTGCTGAAGGAATATAGAAAATGGCAGCTTTGCAAAAGAGAGAGTGCATGTAGGTGAACAGCACAAAAAGTACAAACAAACAGTTATACCATATAAAGTACCTTGTGAAGCCAGAATCGTCGTCAGCTCATCAACATTAGCAGCTGTAGAAAATGGATCCCTGCAGAAAAATTATTCAACAAAAATATCAATAAGAGGTGCTATAGTAATAACACTATAAACCTATAAAATTTCAAATCTTTTATTGAGGCATGGACGATGACTCTGTAGATTATAATTTTCAACCAAACGTCAGCCTTCATGCTTCATTAGTACAAACATTTGCATAAAGAATTACAGACCTGAGCACTATCCATAGTATTTGCGTAATACACAAATATTCTAATCAAAATTCCTGCTGGTTTGATGTGACACATGCACAAGCATTCGAATAAAAGGTTAGTACATGATTTTCTTATGCAAATACAAACATCCGAATAAAATATTATACATGTACAATCCAATTTTAGCAACAGAGATATTTCAGAGAGTCCTGAAAAATTCAGGAATGCACATTTAGAATACTAATATAGACTGGAAAGTTTGATAGACAAGTAAGTTCTACCAGTTAGATGGTCCACCACTGAAAAATTTTGGTTTGTTATCCACCAAACTGTTTCGATCTTTTCTAGATGTCTGTGGCTCGATTTCCATCTCACCACTTCCGCTGATGCTTTTCTCATCCTTTATTTCACTTTTGGGTTTCTCCATATCATTCGTTATATTATTGGCACCCCTCCCAACAGCTTCACACACATCAATAGAATCAGGGTGCCGTTTAATCTTTCTCAGTGCTCTTCCCGCATTGTATAAATCAACCTGCAGAAGAGGATATCGTCAGAGTGCTACTAGCAGGCTCATCTACATGATTATCCTGGCTCTTTATAGCACTGGGGTCCAGAAAGATATTGAAACTTCAGGTCTCACTTTTTTAAGATCATTCAGCATTGAAAAAGTTTAAACCAGAATCTCGGAAAAGAATCTCAAGCAGATACTTAAAACATATTAAAGCAAAAGTACTAACAGCTTTTTTTATTTTGTCAGTTATTTCAGCAGCCTTCAGGGATGCAATCCGCAAGCATTGCATTATAACACTCTGTATGACACCATCTCCTCCCGCTTTTTGAATAGCACAGACATCTCCGTTTGCATTCAGAGTAGCGGTCAGCTTACCTCCCATAACAGCTTCTTCAAAGTGCGAAGGGTCAATAACCTAACAGCAAATTACAAGCATAAATTTCATGGAAGATGAGAAAAGTTTACGAGAGCTCATCGCAAAAGCTAATAATGCATAATGTGCATACTATTCTGGTTTCTTCACCAATAAACGCGAAGGTGACTGCTATAGGAAGGTGGTGTACGATCAATGGAATTGGTTCCCTCACCTGCCATGGCGAAGAGAAGAGAGAAATAAGACACTAAAAGTCGGTATTTTCCAGTAAATCAGATTACAGAATTAAGTTCGCCTCAGGCAGAACCTCGACCTATTTTATTATTGAACCAAAACTGACATTTAAAAAACATGTATAAAAGAAAACGAACTGACTTCTGGTGGATGTATTATAACATCTTGACCATCTTCCCCTCCTAATGTGCACTCTGGTCTTCTAAAGATCAGAAGTGCAGCCAAAGCAGCAATATTGGCAGCATCAACAAGATTCCTGCACCAATGAAAACAAAAATAGAAATTGAAATGAAGATGGTTCGCAATAAATAAGCATAGATGCAACCCTTACCCGCCATTGTCTAGAATGTGAAGATCAATTCGGATAGACCATACCCACTTTCCAGTAACAACACAAAGTGTTTCTGTGTCAACAGCTCTGCTTTCCCTGCAACAATTTTTTTTCATGATTCAATGTACAGAAAAGGTAAAGAGCCCACGTTTTAGGTTGATGTGATACTTTTCTTTGATAGGCCAATAGAGGTTGATGTGATTCTACCAAAAAATACTGAATTAAAATGCTGAAAACAGATCAAAATTAAACCACTGTATTCAAGCTGGGAACCCAACATCAAAAATATATTAATTCAACCAGACAAAACATTGTCTTAAAATCAGTCTTCACAACACGAAAGTACACCACCACATTAATAACATTACCTCAACCCACGATCAACTATCCGCCCCAACTCCACAGCAAATTCCCCTGGACGGCCTGCTTCAAATGAAGGATCAGCCATCGGAGAGAACTCAGTAAATATTCCGAGAGTTCCTTCATTAGGGCGATCCTTATAAGGTTGCACAAGTTGGGAAGTGACAAAAGCCATCGCGCGGGTCTGACCCAGTTGCACCTCCGCTGAGCCATCTTCACTGTCGATAAAAATTTGAATCCATTTGAGCTCCAATACACATGAAGTAGAAACATCTAAATTTCCAGAATGGACAATTTCTAGGTTATCAGTCAACAGCCTTAATACCTTGCACTTTTATCAGAACACCAAAAACTAAAGACCACAAAGAATGTAAAATAACAACAAACAAACAAACAAAAACAGGATTTCGTCAAAAGTAACCAGAGACTGTTCATTTTCAGCCCCCATATTCCGACGCAATATGCCAAGGTACAGCGAAAAAACTATCTTTAATCTTACCAACCAAACTGAATTTTGACGTTCCGGTAATCAAACGGCCCACGGCCGTCTATTCTAAGGTCAGAGAGCAGCGCTGTCTCAATGAATTTCTTCTCATTCACAGTCATTCGCCACGAAGTGGCCAATCTCTGCTCCATTATTAGAGCAGGTTCGCAAAACTACAAACTGTTTTTTCGGAGGGAACTAAAAGCAAAAATGCAGAACAATGGAGCTCTCAAAGCAAAGCTGCAAAGCTAATTACAATTCGGTAATTTTCGCACGCAATGGTGAGGGACACGTTTAAGGGAATTAGGGTTTCGTGCAACATTTGCAGATTAGTTTGGGGCAAAAAAGAAATTTAAGGAGCAATTTTTTTAAAGGGATTAAGAAAAATTATAAAAATAATTTTAACAATTTTAATAATAATAATAAATTTTCTAGCTTAAAGTTAAACATTTAGAACCCGAATGAATATGATCTTTATTGTATTTTTAAAACAAATGATCCAAGGGCCAGTGTTTTAGTTCTCATGATTTTATATTTTATTTTTTATTTTCTTAGAACGTGAATGTATATGAATTTTAGTAAATTTTTAAGAGAATGACCCAAGGGGATCCAAATTGGGCCAGAACCCAGTTCGTCCCCTCCCTTCGCCCTTGTTGCAGACGATAAAATAATTGGAAAAGGCCCAATTAATTATTTTTATATTAAAACAATTACCAATGAGGTCAATCTCAATTTTTGGTTCAAAATTTCTATTTTTAGTAAGTATTTGCAAATTCTTGTATTTTGAAAAAACAAATTTTCAAAAAGACTTACAAAAAATGAGCTCTTATAACAAAAAAAAATAAAGTATGTTTGCAAAAGTTGCTTACTACAGCTAAAGTTAAGAGGAAAAGATGTGTTGACTTTGATTGAAAAAAAATGGACAAAATGGTGGGCCCGAATCCTGGCTCAAGCCAAGAATGAGGATGAGGCTCCCCTGGTTTTGAAAATATTCCCTGGAAAAAAATGGTGTTCGACCCATAGACTGTTGCAGGCCCAACTTAATAACTCCCTAGACATGAGAATTTTCAATTAAAAATTGACTAATAGTTGGTTTTTGGAGTGGCTAAATGGTTTCAAAAAAATTAAATCCGTCGCTTTCTTGAGGTTTCAACTGGCTGGAATATATTTCAAAAAAAAAATGCTGGTTTGGCCGGTCAAACTGACTCCGGCGAAAATCTGCCAAAAATCTTTAAAAATTATAAAAATGGCAAAATATTCTGGAACCGGCGGATTTCCAACTAATAATTTATAATATGTTTATAAATTATATTAATTTAGAAATTATACAAGCTAATAAGTTTATACATAATACAAGTTATATAATTTTATAAGTTTTTAAGTTTTATAATTTTATAAATTTATAAATTATATAATTTTATAAGATATAATTTTTGAATTTTGATAATTTTTATAATTTTTCCCCCAATTGGCATACCCAAGTATATAAAAGGGAGAGTAGCTGATTGACATCTGTGAGTGAATTCATTCAGGGGTTTAGCTTGCAAATTAATCCCAAACAATTTGCTTTTCATGAAATTTACTGCACCCACAAATTAATTCAAAAGTTCTGAGAATACCTTTCATAACAAATATATTCTCCTTTGTTCCAGCGCCCATTAGCAGCAAGTCGTCGGCATACTGAATATGAGACAAGCCTACTGAGCCTACCTTTACACCAGTAAACTTCCTCAACTCCATTGCTCTATATATGAGTAAATGTAGTCCTTCAGTAACTATCAGAAATAAGAATGGGGAGAGGGGGATCACCTTGCCGTAATACTCGTCATAGCTTAAATTCCCCGGAGCTGCTTCCGTTAACCAGCACGGCAGCATGAGCAGAGCTGATGCATTCCATAATCTAGGTTATCCAGATTTGGCTAAAACCCATTTTTCTCATCATTGACAGTAAGAGTTCCCAATCCACCATATCAAAGGCTTCGATGAAATCTACTTTCAGCAGGACCAAATGCGTTTCACCGTATGGATGACCTCATTAGCTATTAAAATCTCATCCAATATTCGCCTTCCATAAATGAATGTCGTCTGATTTATGGATATCGACTTGTGCATAATTGTTTTCAGGCGATTGGCAAGCAGCTTGGACAATATTTTATAGCCACAACCAATCAAAGAAATCGATCTATAGTGATCAAGTTGAACAGGGTTCTCAGTCTTTGGGACCAAGGTGATAAACGATGTATTCATAGCTTTAAAGAGCCTGTCATATCTGTAAAACTCGCTGATAAAGTCTTATTTGATTGATTCCAATGTTGCTGAATAAAATAAAAGTTGAAGCCGTCAGAGCCTGGACTTTTATTAGAAGAGCAGCTCCCAACTGTGGAGCGTTAGTTGCAGGTAGATCAAGTACAAGTCTGTCCCATTGTTAAGATGAGTAATGAGACGAGAAGTGATTTCTTATCCCGGATTTAACCTCCTCGACATCATCAGTCCATCCCCGTATAGAATTCCATCTATAGTCGCTCTTAACTTTAGAGTGCAAGTAACTTTCGTTGTTAGTTGTTACAAGTCCCAAGAGCCAAAAACAACTCCTTGAATTAGACTATTTGGTGGACGTTGACATTTTGTCATTTGTTTGGTATTCATCATAAGAATACCAATAAATAAAACTCTTTTATTTTACAAAAAAAAACTTTTGTTGTTTTTTTTGGGTAAAAACTAGCAAAGAGAAAAATACAATAGCCCAGAATGAGCTACATGCCCTCAACTGAATTATAAAGAAACTAACTAAAAAAAACAGTCTAGAAAACTGCACTACCATCATCATAACTATGTATGCAAAAGATAATTGAGCTACCACTACCAGCGTTCCCAACTATCCTCCATGGGATAAAAAGCATCGTCTGAGTTCCTGATTCGATGGGGGCTAAAACGTTTTTGAAATAACGAAATAAGTTAATGGTTAAAATAAATTTGCTACTGAATGCATGTAATACAAGGCTACCAACGTTATCCATATTCCACATCCAAAACGAATAGTGGTTGATTCTCTAAAAAAACAAGGAGGAGGAAAATAAACAAAAATAATGATGCAAATCCGATGAGTCAACTTGTTAGCAAAGCCAGAACCAAGCAGAGCCCATCTTTGATCTTAGGGTCACTCTACGGAGAACTTTGATCTACTTCTTTAGTCTTCTTCTTTGCATCTTCAGCTTCTCCGGGAGATCCCGCTTTCGCTCCCTCACCACGGCTACATAACTTTCTTGAAATCGCCAAGCCGAGGAGGCGGTCGAACGGAGTGATGATCGGCATATACATGGATGGTTGAGGACGGAAAGCAAGAAACAGAGGATCTGAAAATAGAGAGACAGAATATAGAGAGACTGCGCTTGTGGTTGTGAACGTGGGAAAACACGAATACATATACATGTAGGGCAAGGGAAGTTTAATCGCATTAGGAAAAGGATTCCAGAATTGTATTACTAGTAGGACTCGAAGCTTCGAATAATTAGGGAAGTTTAATCGCATTAGGAAAAAGATTCCAAAATTGCTTGTTTTTTTTAGTTAAGAGGAATAATTAGGGAATATAAAGAACAATACAGTGAACGATTTTTTTAGAAATAAATTGGAAAATAAATTATATGTGCAAATAGTTATTACATTTAATTTCCTTGCTCTGTAATTTTCTTTTTTACTTTTTGATAGCGAAAATCCTAAATCCTGAACCTAGTCCCAACCTTCCATTACTTCTTGTTTCATAAGAGTGAAGAAAAATAAAAGCAAACAACATGAAATTGTTATAAAATTAGCGCGAAAGTATGATGAAGTAATAGGGGTGGTTATATGGAAATCAAAGTTCCAACTATTTCATTTCCAAATTTCAATTCTGAAGCCTATTTCGGCATAATGGGATGGACATAGAATTAATTTTTTTACTTCTGAACTTAATCAGAATCGAAATAAAAATAGGTGATCGAAAATGAAAATACGATTTCAAGAATGAAATCGGAACTTAATCGAAAGTGAAAATGAAATTGAAAAAACTGAGTGAAACATGCTAAATCTGGAATGGAAATGAATCCAAACATTTAATCGGAAATCGAAAATGAATTTTTTTTTTCGATTTCAAACCTTTAATTGGAATTGGAAATTCCAATTTATTTCCGATTTTCGAACTAAATCGAAAAAACGATAATTTAGAACAGTATGAAAATGAAATTTTCTTTCGATTTGAATTCGAAACGAAAAATAAAAATGCACATTTCTAATCGGAAATTCTAAATAAGCACCCTACGAAGTAACTATGTATAGCATATCATTTAATAATATAAAGCATGAAGAGAATAAATGTTAGAGAGGGTATAAAATTTTCATACTCTGTTGCATTAACATTCCATGGTTTTGTATACTACAAGAGATGAGGGGGGTGTTTTGCGCAGACCCTTTTATGCTTATAATTGAATTATAAGAACTTTTTTTGAAAAAATGAAGAGTTATTTTTGGAGGGAAAGGTGATTATAAGAAAATTATAATTTTAAGAAGGCTGCGCAAAATAGGGCATAAATGACAACTTATGGTTCTATGTATACCACAAATAGGTATACTAATATTTTCTAAGTCAGATTATCAGGCTTTAATTATTATTAGAAATCTATTATTATTATTTTTTATTTTCCTAAGGCATTAAGTAAGAAGCCACGGGGTCATCATATTTTTGCAATTGATATCAATTGACTCAAACGACAGAAGCTAATCAAAATTCGCCTATTCCTTCTTAAGATTTGGATTTTTATGTTTGCAAATAAATTTATAAACTGCTTTTGCCTTT
>JAOWBN010217436.1:0-13463 GCA_028565015.1 Pinguicula moranensis
CAGATGCAGATGGAGATGGTCTTTTGAATATCACAGAGTTTAACGAGTAAGATTTTTATGAGTTAAGAGGTTCAACTAGTATAACAATGGTCAATGATTTTGTATTTTAAGGACTAGCTCTTCTGTATTGGGAACTGTTCTATAATTAATGAAATATCTCCTTTTTTGTTTGTCTTTATGTTATAGTTTTCTTCATCCAGCCGATACCACAAATCCCGCATTGCGCCTTTGGTTGTGCCAGGAGGAGATAAGGTGGTTCAACTTTTCTATAATTTTTTCCATGTCAATTACTTTCTATGCTCTTTGGAGCAGCTTACTACGTCCTGCAATCATTTTCAGTTACTGATGATGCTTCGTTATTTGTTTTTGTATGCCGAAGCTCTTGGCTAAACTATGATATGCAGTATTAGTATTCTTCCAGTTTATAACTCTTAGACCATGATATTTGAAGCCTGCTTGCCTAGAAACTTAGTTTTTATTCTATCCCAGTATAGAAATCGGTCCTATTTTGTTTGAACAGACATGAAATACATATATGTACCCATATTTATATGTACACAAACACTGGATATTACAGCTGGAAGAATTCTAGTTCAAGGCTTCGGGATAACAATTTTCTCCTGTCTACCAACATTTATATATTTCACTCACGTTCATCTAACAGCTCATCTTTCATTGTAACATTTTAGAAAAACTTTCGTTCCGGAAGCGAAGTCAGGGTCACAGGTTCTAGAAATTTGAATGGTGGTCTTATTACAACAATGCAACTTTTTGACTTGGATACAAGTTTACAACTAGGAGAAGATACCTTACGAGATGAGATCTTGATATTGCTGATAATTTGTATTATTGTTTACTTAAGTTGAAATTAAGATGCATGAGATGTTTTAATTGTTGAAGGTTTTAATTGGAGTTTGTATGTATGCTTGAAAGTTATGAAGCGCCTGTAGTACCTGAAAGATAGATTAAGAGGGTGTAGACTGTAGAGTGGCTATATCTTACCCATATTGTTCAGACCTCTGTGATTTTAGACAAGACATCCTTTTATTCATACAAGTACCTTTTTTCCCCTGTGATGTTGACAGTTGGAATTGTGGTGTTTGACCTGTGGAGATAGAAGCTCGAGGGAAATCCCTGGTTATAGTGCCAACAGTCTTCTTCATATTCATTTGTTTTGTGTATCTCAATGTTGTGGGTCCTGTAGAACTTTTTTCCTTCTGATTGATCATCAGCAGTTTGTGATTCTACTGTTAAATAAACCTTTAGTTTCATCCTATAGTTAGCTAGTCAAACTTTCTGGATATGTTTCCTGCTAAAGCTATTACTATTCCATTAAACTTTTTCTCCCAACTCAGAGATGTCATTTTACTTCCTCGTTTCCTTTGAACTTCTATACTAATCCATCACAGTTTTTCCACATCAGGGAAAGAGATTCTGATAGAGATGGGAAGATGAATTTCCGGGAGTTTTTCCATGGTCTGTTTGACTTGGTGAGGAGTTATGACGAACAAAATCATACTTCTCAACATGACTCCGAAGATTCAGCTGAGGCCCCTGCTAAACCATTGTTCTCCCAACTTGACAAAGATGGTGATGGGTAATTAACTTGGGGTCTTTTTTCTTTTGATAGATAAAATACGAATCCTGGACCTAGGGGGATTTATGCACTCCTATAATCATTAGTCCAAGTATCATTTGATAGGTTCTTTTAGCTTTATGCTAATAATGAACTAGATCAAAATATCTATATTAAATTCCAGTACTTTTTAGTAGTGAAGTTGTTGGAAATTCGACGCATGAAATGATGCAATGCATATTGGGTCTCAACGGAAACAGCTACTTTATATAATTACAAGGGTAAGGCTGCGTACATCTGATCCCGCAGACCCTAATTTAGTTGGAAATATACTGGGTACGTTGTGTTGTTGTTGTATCACTTGATAGGTTCTTGTTTGTTATTTGATCTATAAATTCAGAGATGATCCTTCCCTCAGGATATAACTCAATTAACTCAAATAATACTGCAGATACTTGTCAGCTGAGGAATTGCTACCAGTTATTGGGCAGATCCATCCATCAGAACGGTATTATGCTAAACAGCAGACTGAATACATCATGCAGCAGGTACTTATTATGTTTTCGTCTGTAATGAAGAACTTTCAGGAACATGTTTGCGAATAACTGATAATGATAATGGTTTAATGAGACAAATATCAAGACGGGTTACTGCATGAAAAAATATAACTGTCGAGAATATATATGCGTAGCTGTGCTTGTATGTACATATATAGTAAGCCTAGAAAGGACAAGATTGATCCTTCAATTCCAACATTCACAGGCCGATACAGATAAAGATGGACGTCTTAGCCTGATGGAGATGATTGATAACCCATACGTTTTCTACAGTGCTGTATTTGAAGATGAAGATGAGGATGATTATTCACATCATGAGGAGTTTCGCTAGGATCGTGAGTAGGCATGTGAGGAAACCTTTATCCTTGTTACAGTCTCTCTTCTTTTTCCTCAGCTAGTTTCCTAAATACACTCCATTCAGCTTTATGTTGCAAAAGTATCAGTTCATAGCAAACAACAAGCAAATAGGACATGGATCATGGGCAAGACTTCATCTGGTTCGTACCCGATAACCTTTCTTGTCCCAGTTCCATTTTTGTTTCATTTGGTACAAATCGAACAACTCTACATGAACTTTGCTTCGCTCTTCGCCATATCCTTGCCCCCATAAATATTCTCCTAGACCATTTTTGCTTCCTTGAGATAGAACTTACGTCTGATACCTTCTGTTGCAGAGACTCGCGGAGGCTCAGGGTGGTGATATGAGGCATGTTTATTTTTACACGATGCTTTGCTCTTTGCTCATTTGTATGACTGAAGTTATAGGCGTGATTGTAGCTCTAATTGTGGCATCAAAGCTCTGTTTTATGCATCTGATGGATTCTGTGCTGTGTGAGGAGCTCAGTTTTTACTTTTTACTGTGGATATTATGATTATTGATTCATTTTCTACCGTATTAGTGCTAATAATGAATTTGATCAAAATCATTCTATTAAATTATAGTGCTCTATTAGTGAATTTATTATAAAACTTTTTGTTAATTACAAGGATAATGTGGGTACATTCGATCCCCGTGTTCCACGGGCGGACCTATGTATGGGCCAGCCCGTGCTTCAGCCCAGGATCATTTCTGGATCGGTCCATACATAGATAAGATTTTAACACTAAAAAAAATAAATTTATGATCCTGCCCATCCTTAATATTTGTGCTAGTTCCACCATTGTCGTGCTCTACCTTGGTAGGGATCATATGGTAATATTTTGGGTATATTGTTGTTAATTCATTTTCTACTGTAACCGTCTAACCGAGACTCGATTGATCACCTGACTAATCCTTCGGGTATTATGTGGTCGCACAACGCGTAGCACCAATTAATTGCGGGTACGGTTCGAAATTGCTAACCAACCCAAGTGCGTAACCCCAAAGTTTGATTTTCAGCGGGACTCGAGCACTGGACCTTTAGGCATGTTATGAGTGTCTAGCAAATTCATGGGTTTATTTTCTACTGTATTTATTCCTCAGTTAGCTGCTAATTATAAAAAAATGCATTAAAAACATTTAAATTTGTTTTAGTTGTACATTATTTTTTAAATAACGGGTCGGGTTCTATGAATACACCCAGCCCGACTTCTATACCCGATGTTTTTATAGGCGAAAACTCAATTTTTTAATAAAGGGGAAATAAATAAATTATTGTTTAAATTAGCGAATAAAATAAAATTATTGTTTAAAGACAAATAATATCTACAACCTTACAGTTACACTCTTTCCTCCGATACATTTCATCCGGTTGTAAGCAAAACATGCAGCTGATGACGACGCTGAATCCCACAAGGGCAGGCTTGCTCAATGTCCATTTCTTACACAAAACTGTTGCACCAAGAAAAAATCATCTTCCAATCCAAGCCCGCAGTACTAACGCCGCTGTGAACGGCGGTGGCGGCGCCAGCGGCGGCGGTGGCATTGGGTCAGGCTTTTTGTCAGCAATTGGGCGTGTAATTGAGGATGAGGAGTACAGAAAGGCCAGGGCTGAGGTGAACAGGAACGGCTTTGAATTGGACGGCTATACAGTTGAGGGCACGTCGATTGGAGGTCACGAGACTTGTGTTATTGTACCCGAATTGAAGACTGCTTTTGATATTGGGAGGTGTCCTTCCAGGGCTGTCCAGCAGAATTTTCTGTTCATCACCCACGCTCATCTTGATCACATTGTATGGTGTTCTATCATATCTGTTTCTCACTATTTGTTACATTTTCTTTTATTTAACCTTGATAAAATGCCAGCTGAATTTGTGTTTCATCTAATGGATTTCCTGCCCTTCGGGAGTGTACATGTCATTAGTTGTCTGTGCTGTGAGAGGGGGAAGCTTCTCAAAAAGAGAAGTTCAGAAACAATACTAGTTGGTTTTTCTACATGTCTTGGTTGTTCTAGTTGGGAGGAGGCTTAGTCTGATGTGGAAGAGTTGTAGCCTGTGTTTCAAGATTCACGGTAGCACATGGCTGGACTTAATGCTATAAGCGTCGTAGCTAGGTGGATTATTGTATTGGTTTCGAAAAGAGTTTGTACTGTGTTAATGAGAGGCAGCAGTGCATTGCAGTTTATTCTTCGTCCATAGTGGTGGTGATGCATGCTTTTTGAATGCTCAGCAGCACAATCCATATTGTGTAGTTAAGCAGTTCCAGCTTAGCAGCTAATGTGGTGAGCACTCATTGTATGTGAACTGCAACACTCGTGTTACTAATAACCCAATAGGATATCTCAAATTGATGCTCAAATGCAGGTGGCCTTAATCATCAACTAACCATTGCAATTCTTAACATAACATTCTTATTTTACTTTTATAGAAGTATGTGTATACCTCAAATTGTCTCATCTGAAAAAAAAAAGAAATTGATGTCTTATTCACTTGATGTCTTTGATTCAGGGTGGACTCCCTATGTATATAGGTACTCGGGGTCTTTACAACTTAAAGCCTCCTACTGTCTTTGTGCCTTCATGCATAAAAGACGACGTTGAAAAACTAATCGAGATTCATAGGGTGATGGGTCAGGTCGAACTGAACTTTGAGTTGGTGGCACTGGATGTAGGTAATCAAGTTATTCTCCTTCTTGTTTCATTGCTAAGTGCATGCTTGATGATTACTAACAGAAACTCAAAATTATGCATAGGGGAAACATATGAAATGCGGAATGATCTTGTTGTACGACCATTCAGAACACATCATGTAATACCCAGCCAGGTGCAAGCAAATAGTCCTTCGACTCAGCTATTTTTTTATGGTGGTGAAGCTAATTTTCTACTGCTACATTCAACACAACGCATTTTCTGTTAGGTGTTAGTGATGATTTTTATGTTGACTAGTATATGCTGTATGATTATATATAATTTGTTACCCAATTCCTTTAACTAGAGAAATGCTGACACTGTTTGCTATCTTAAGTTAACTATTGTCCAGCAAGTTACTGATAGTCAGTCGTTGCAGGGCTATGTTATCTACTCTGTTAGAAAGAAGCTGAGAAAGCAATTTATGCATCTAAAAGGCAAACAAATTGAGAAACTTAAGAAGTCCGGAGTCGAGGTTTGCCTTTCCACTGATCACATATCTCATTTTGATATTTGCTGTTAAAACCTTATTTTTTATGCTGATTTACTCAGATTACAGACACAATCTTAAGCCCCGAGGTTGCTTTCACAGGAGATACAATGTCAGACTTTTTCCTTGATCCACACAGTGCTGATGCGTTGCGGGCCAAAATTCTTATAACTGAAGTAATAATTTCTCTTTCGACACCTCTATATAAACAAGAAACCGTTTCTTGCTTTGTGGTGCCTTACTCTGTTCTTTTCTTCTATCGTATTCACACTGTTCTGGCTGATCCTGAGAGGCTGCATGAATCGAATTTTGATGATACAATTTGCATATGTGGATGCAATAAAAATACTAATATAATTTTGAACTCTGCTTTTGGTGCTAACAACTAAGGTTTCTCTTTCGACAGGCAACTTTTTTGGATGAAAATGTCAGCATCGAACATGCAAGACAACATGGTCATACCCACCTATTTGAGGTATGACATTTATTTCATCATTCACTTCATAAGATAAGCTCCAGTGTATGCCACACAATATTGATGCAAGATGACATCTTCCTCAGAGAGTAACCTTTGTATGTCATTCACCCAAAAAAATCTCCAAATGTTTATTGACTTTGCAGATCATGGAACACGCACAATGGATTCGAAATAAAACTGTCGTGCTGACTCACTTCTCAGCTCGCTACCATATTGAGGTAATCACAGGGGGGGTAATTAGAACTCACTGATATATATTTGTTGGAATTCTTCCTCAGCATGGCTCTAAAGTGATTGCATGCATCTTCGCCTTCTCTTACAGTTACTTTGTATTGTAGGACATCCGGCAAGCTGTATCAAGATTGCAGTCTAAGGTGTCTGGTAAAGTGGTTCCTCTGACGGAGGGATTTAAATCAATTCACTCGTAGACCATTATAATTGCTGCTGCTAATCTTGGGCATCGTAGTGTAGATTTTTGTCACTCTGTGAGGTTGCACTATCTGATTACTGCATGCAATTTTGCTCTGTGTACGTAAAATGACAGGATGATTGCTTCAAAAAGTTTTAGAGCAGAAAATTTTAACTTCAGTTCAGTGAGTGATCATTGTCAATCTGTTGAAGCTACTCGGTGTTTTCACTCAGGAATCAGCTTCTTGGATCAAGAATGCAATGTGTAATCACTGTGCAATGTCTATACCCTCAACAGGAATAGTGCACAAAATGATAAAGAGCCAATTCGGCAGCTTATCCCCAACTAGCACATCATTGATATACACTAGATAATGATGAAAATCAAGAGTTGGGAATATCATGAGCATCGTCACATCGACAAACTGGAATTCATGCCTTTCTCATGATCGCCCCTTTTTGCATTCTCTACTGCAAAATTCATCATCATAGGTGTCGCTATCATCTTCACGGCCGCCATCATCGTCATAATCAGAAGTTGGAGATGGATCAAGCTTGGCGGCATCAATCGCCCATTTAATTAGCTTTTCAGCTTTATCCTCACCATCTTCTTCTGTCTCCCGTTGATTGACAGGGACCACGCCGGAGCAAGTGCTTTCGCATTTGCACGACGACGGCTTCTTGAGGGCCGCAAATCTGGTGAACGGATCGTCCTCCGCAGCGTCGCCCTCGAGCTTCTTGTGTTTCCGAACTCATATCTGCATGGGCAATTTTAGTAGAAATGCCAGCTTTAGGTGGATTTGGAGACTTTTAGGGCTTGGAAACCGCATTGGAGATTGCTGTCGATGGCGGCGCCAACCACGCCATCTTGCGTTGCTCGGAGCAGTCCGTGCCCGCGCCCGTTTACTACTAGCCCGGTTTACTAAATCTCTTCACATGCATGCCCAGGCCTCAGCTACTCTCTTGCTTCCTTTCTTTCTCATTTTAATCAATGGGTATCTTCTGTTGTCTGTCGAATCATTCTCTTCTGACAGTAACCCACTTATCTGATCCAATAGAGGTACGGTGCATACTAGCTTAACGGCGAAGTGTGCAACCTTAGATTTCAGGGCTTGCCCAGAGGTCGAGGGTTCGAGCTCCCAGTGGGGAGAATTCGCTGTCATCCTGAGATTAGTCGGGTACGGCCCAGTGGACCGGTCTGGATACTCTGGTAGGCCGGTGTGTACCCGGGCAGTCAGCCAATGCGCTGGCCTTCCCCGGGGAACGCAATACAGCTTAAGGGGCAAGACTCAAATTGTCTGCAATCTGGGCTAGCGGCATACTTACCTATAAAAAAAAATACTACTTCTAAAACTAATGGGCCAAGTCCAATATAACTTAAAACAAGAATACGGGCCTAATTAATATTAGGCCCAACAACCTGTTACTCGAGTTCAAACCAATCTTTTCAGAGATCGATAGCATTCGAACGAGAGATGAAGAGGTGGGATAGGGTTTTTACTGTAGCAGCACACATGATTTGGAAATATTATAAAAAAAAATTTAAATTCAACTGATGCATTCAATTTTTCAAACGCTGGAAAAAAATGGTCTTTGTTACTCTTGTTGGTCATAGCTCTATTATGGCTTCATCTTCCTTTTGAATTTTGATCCAACGTGCTTGTTCTGTTAATCGACCTAATTTCGACACCCAGTATCACAATCCTCGAATCAATTCCAAAAAAATATAATCCGACATCGTATCATCTATAAATTTGAACGATTTTTTTTTTTGGTTTGCCAAATGACCGAAAAATATAGTACATTGGTGTTGGTGTTCTACACAAACTCTAACATTTAGCCTATTTATAGCCACATAAACATTACACTATGATAACTCTTCGAAATAAAAATGGGCAACAGAGCCACGAAGCTTGGATTCAAACACTCAGTGTAACACCCAGTTAGAATCGAACAATATAATCAAAGATAATTGCAAAAAACGAAACAAAAAATACAGATTTAAATGGTTCACCAAAATTGGCTACTTCCACGATAACTATAATTATTTATTCACTATAATATTTTCGAATACAGAATATAATAAAAATAAGAGTATTTATAGGCATAAATTATAATTCCTTCCCGGGGATCGATCCTTTTTTTAGGATCAGCAACTCTACTTCTAATTTCACGAATAGGAAGAATGAGAAAGAAAGCATTTCGGACATAACCCATCTTTCTGTTCGGTTGGCGGCTCGAAAGAAGACATGAAATTAGTTTGGGGGTTGCTCCTAAACTTCAATTATTTACTACTAATCAATTTTTATTTTTCATAATCCCTCATACCTCAGTACTAAACATAAATAACGCACTTCTCAATGATCCACAACTTCAGCAAACGAAGCACCGGTGTCCCAGCGGTAACGACACTAGTCACAGGGCTTGCCTAGTGAACTAGCGTTCGAATCTGACTGGTGACATCTCTGGCTTTAGTTCTTCGGGATTAGTCGGAGGGCCTAATGGGTCCGAATGGGTAGGGGGCATGCGCCTTGTTCAGTCGAACCGTGAATTTAAAAGAAGCGGCGGCAGAATTACCTACCAAAAAAAATATCCACAACTTCAGCAAAGAAGTGAACCCGATCCAGATAAAAAAAATCCAGCCCAAAACCCATTCTTCTACCTATAAAGCCCAAAGCCCAAACATCAATATGCATTTTTTTTCTTTTACCTTTTTTTTCATTTGGAATAATACATGTTCTAAATGAATATATATTTCTTTTCTATTATTGAATATCAAAATCCAACATTTCAGATTTTTATTCTTCTAAATAGAAAGAAAATCAATGACTTTGACCTAAATTTACTCGTTAAAATGCATCCTCCCCATTCATCTCTTCATAGAAAAAAAAATGTCGTATTCAATTTCTCATATACTGAAAACTCTTGTCTTCGTTACCCTTGTTAGCCATATCTCTGTCATGGCTTCATCTTCATTGATTCAACATGCTTGCTCAGTCACTCGATCCAATTTCAACACCGGGTTGTGTATCGCAACCCTCGAATCAATTCCAACAATCGCATCAGCTGTGAATTTGAATGATTTAGCACTGCGTGTTATACAAGTTGGAATTTCAAACTCAACATACACAGAGAATTACATAGAGATGCTTATAAGAACGAAGCCGAATTTGGATCCCGCAGAGCACCTGGCTCTCCTGGAATGTGTCTATACATATGATGCGGTTGTTCTAACACTCAATCTGGCTTTGCATGATGTGCAGCATTTACAGTATTACACAGCAGGACCTGAACTTCTTCGTGTTGGATCAGATTTCATACAACAGTGCCAGAAACAAGTTGCAGCGAATAAAATTTATGATGTGGTTATCTTGAGAGGAAATAAAGCTATGGAGATTTTTGCATTAGCGGCTTATCAGGCAGTTAGTGATCTTGTTTCATAGATAAATGTAGTTTGCACATGTATGTGTGAGTGTGGGATTTATAAATTATATTTATTGATATAGGTTTTCTTTTTTCTGCACTAAGATAATTTTTTTAAGATTTTATGTATTAAGAGACAATTATCAAATCATATACAAAACTTATATCACGCTATCATTCGGTCCATACATCCGATACATATTCTTGAGTGATAAAAATTTGGGATGAATGCCAACTCACATGCAAAGCTCAAATCACTCAATGCAAGGGCGGAGCCGGTTTGCCATGTAAAAAAAAATTATTTTTTTAATTTAATCCCCATATACTATTATTTTTTTATAGGTAAATTCACTCTATTAAAAATCAAAAGTAGGTGAGTAACTACAGAAGGCTAAGGTGCCCCTGGCATAAACTGAAACAAGGTGAGAACCCTACATAGGCAGACACAGCTAGCCTAGACAGGACAGTAATCCAACATGCTTAAGGTGGTTCACGCAGGAAAAGATTGCAGTAGTGTTGTGGAGCTCACAGCCAGTCTCCGATAGTAGTGCCTCGATGGTGGATTTTCCTTGCGCTAATCCAGTACCACACATTGGTTTTTATCCAATCTAGAGAGTTGGTGTGGTTTGTTTCTGCGTCAAACCGGATAGTGTTTCTTTCAATCCATATTGACCAAACAGTAGCGTGCTAGATAGCCAGCCAGATCTCTGCCCCTTCCTTCCCAATGACATGCTGCATATGACCCTGTAGATAGTGGGGGACATCTCCACCCCCATCAAATTGTAGCTGAAACTAGCCATAAACTGATTGCCAGAGCTCCACGGCGCTATTCGAAAAACAAGTGGATTGCTGTTTCCGTCTGGGAGCCACAGTTCACACAGTGGGGCATTGTCTCAGATATCTCCATGCCTCGTGCGAGCAGGTTGTCCATTGTAGGCAAGCGATCCTGCAGCAATCTCCACACAAAGGTTTGGATCCTTTTGGGAGGCAATTTACCCCAAGCTGCGCTAAGGCTTTCTTTATGAGTGTTGCACGGTCTGACTTCCACTTGCAAGGAGAAGTAGCCTGAGGAAACTGTGTAGTCTCCCTTCTTGCTTGAAACCCAGTACCAGGTATCTCGTCCCATCTGCACATAAGAGAAAGAATTTAGTATCTGTTCAAGCTCTTCTAAAAGATTTCTTGCCGCCTTGAAGGCCTTCTGAAAGTGAGGTCCCAGTTTGCAGTGCTCTGTCCGTGCGGTTTGACATCCATCAGCGTGTGGTTTTTCTGGGTGTTAAGGCAATATAGCCGATCGAATCTCAGGGCAAGACAACCTGCTCCCTCCCAATTATATTTCCAGAAAGAAGTTTGGTCCCCTGCGCGTATTCTGAGCTTCATCTGTCTATTAAACCATGGGGCGTTAGCTGATAACCAAATGTCCTTCCAATAACATGCTGTAGAGTCAGGCAAGGTGATCAAACTCCAGTCAATAAGATGATCCGAACCCTTAAAATATTTGGAGCGGATCACCTTACACCAGAGATTATTTGGTTCTGTTTTAAACCGCCAAAGCCATTTGGCCAGCAAGACTATGTTCATTAGAGATGGCTCCCTTACTCCCAGACCCCCCTCTGATTCCTTGCGGTAGACATTTCTCCATTTGATCCAATGTATGTACCGCCGACCGATATTGCTATTCTGCCATAGGAAATTACTTAGGGCCTTATCAATGGATTTTAATGCTTGTTTTGGAGCCTTGAAGACTGAAAGATAATAACAAGGAACTGCTGAAAGGACAGATTTGATGAGGGTAACTCGCCCTGTCATGGAGAGAAATTTATTGCCCCATTTGTTGATATGCGACTTAATTTTGTCCAGAACAGCTTCCCACATTTTCTTCCGCCTCGGGTTGCCTCCTACAGGGAGGCCAAGATATAAGAAAGGCAAGTGTTCCACTTTGCAGTTCAAACTCCTAGCAAACCTGTGCAGCTGGTCATTTTGCAGATTCAGGCCATAAAGTTTACTCTTTTTGAAGTTGACTGATAGTCCAGAGACTAGCTCGAACATTCTCAAAATAGTTTTCAGAGTAAACAAATTCTCCCTGGTACCTCCAGCGAATAGGAGGGTACCGTCTGCATATTGAAGGTAGGAAAGAGCTACATTCCCTACGAGGATAACTGACAGTTTCTTAAGGTCAACCGCCCTGTTGATCATAAGGTTGAGACATTCGGCAACAATGAGGAATAGAAAAGGAGAGAGAGGGTCCTCTTGTCTAAGCCCCTTGTTAATCTTGAACTCACTGGAACTAGAGCCGTTGATCAAAACAACGGCATGGGCTGAAAACACGCATTGGAATATCCAATCCCTCCATATTTGGGAAAAACCGAATTTTTGCATCATTTCCATCAAGAACTCCCAGTCGACACTATCGAATGCTTTTGCGAAATCGACTTTAAAAAGAACAGCTGGTTTCTTGGTAGTTTTCATGGAGTGGACAGCCTCGTTAGCTATAAGAACACCGTCCAGAATATTCCGTCCCCTAATGAAAGCAGTCTGATTTATGGAGATTATCTTATGCATAACCTGGCTCAATCGGTTGGTGAGAAGTTTAGATAGAACCTTGTAACTGCATCCGACCAAAGAAATGGGCCTATAATGCTCTAGTAAGACCAGGCTTGATATCTTCGGAACCAGAGTGATAAATGTAGAGTTAATACCCTTGAATAAGCTGCTGGTTCTATAAAATTCTCGTAGGAAGGAGATGAATTCTTGTTTCATCTTGTCCCAGTGCCGTCTTATGAAGAAGAAGTTATATCCGTTCGGACCTGGGCTTTTCGATGGTGAGCAGCTCCAAACCGCCTCTCTGATCTCCTCCTTGCTAAATTCTAATATAAGGAAATTATTATCCTCTGTTGATAATGTGCAGGGGGCTGGAATCTCAAGTGATGGGCGTATCCATCTAGATGAAGAGAAGTGGGTGGTTAAGTGTTGTCTTACCCCTGCCTTCACTTCTTCCACCTGATCCGTCCAAACGCCATTAAGTTGAAGGCCACATAGAGTACTTCTATTATAATTCTGTTTGACCTTAGCATGGAAGAATCTGGTATTTAGATCACCATCTCTAATCCATTGGTACCGTGACTTTTGTCTTAGAAGTGACTCTTTATTTGTGAGAGCATGTTGCAGTTCCAGCCAAGTTTCTTCTCGTAGAAGCTTGACATTTTCTGAAGGTGGTCCAGATTCAATTTGGCCGTCCAGACTAGCTAAAGAGGTCTTCAAAGCCTCCAACCTTCTGTCAATGGAGCCAAAGGTACTCCTATTCCAATCTGATAACCGATATCTCAACTTTTTAAGCTTTTCAAATAAGACGAAGCCACTGTTTCCCTGGACTTGGATAGCTGCCCATTCAGAAGCAATAAACTCAGCAAAGCCGTGTTCCTCTTCCCAACAGTTTAGAGTTCTAAACGCTTTGGGTCCCCAGTTAACTGTCTCAAGCTTCAAAAGAATA
>JAOWBN010217447.1:0-13462 GCA_028565015.1 Pinguicula moranensis
GTCTATGTCGTGGCGGAACTCGGTTGGTGGCGTTTTTGTGAGTTAATTTCTCTCTCACATTTCCTGCTTCTTCTACCGTGTCTACGTGTAATTTTCGAGGGAGGCTCCACCAAGAAACATCCAATATTGGTAGCTACAAGTCTTCGAGACAAGGAATTGAGAGTAAGTATATATACAAAGTATAATCGTTAATAGCTTGGCAGATATGGGGAGCCCATAATCAGTCGCATTTCCATATCGAGAAATCAGGTTGGATGACATATTCTGCAGGGCTTAGGTGCCGCGTGGAGATGATTAAGGGCTAACGCAAAATAAAGACTTTGATGTACACAGAAGTTGATTTGTTGCTACAACCAATCCCGGGCATCAAAGGTTGTAAATAATTTTTGCTAAGAGGCACAAGTGTAGAAAAGCGTGTATATATTTTTGCGGCAAAAAGCTTGTATATAAAAAATTTCTAAACCCAAAAAAAAAGTGTCATCGTTAGGGTAGATTATTTGTCCACATTGAATCTAGGGATGAGCAAACAGTAAATGGTAATGATAATGGCTATTATCGTTAATGTACCAGAAACAAATGGTAACATATTATCGGTATCGTCATCGTACCATAATACCGAAAAATCATACTATTTTGATTTTTTGGTAATTGGTACCGTAATCAGTATTTTTACCGTTTATCGCCATTTTTTTTAATTTTTATAGTATTTTTATAGTATTTTTTAAATCGGTACGGTAAACATTTATGTACAATTTTTCTTATTAGCTCAATGATCATTAAACATCATTACAAATTTTATTATTTTTTTTAAAAATTGCAATTTAACGTCGGTTATTTTGGTTATAATTAATAAAAAAAAAACTTGTAGTCCTGTATAAATATGATGAAACATGATTGGAAATTTCAGAATCAAAATGATACGATAATTTCAATGTTTATTGATAAACGACAAATCCAATAAATGCCTAGTTCGGTTTAATGCACAATAAGCAACATTCAACATCAAGTATAAAAGAACACCAAAAATAAGTTCAAATCAGTGGGTAGTTCTCGATCGCCTCAATTATGTTCTCCAGGTTAGCTTCCATCTCTGCATAATACAAATGTAGAGTATATTGAGGGGAAAAAATTAAGTAAGACGTCAATAGTAAATAGATATAAATTAAAACAGTTATCACCTATGTCAAGTAGATACGTCTCTGACTCCTCCATCCAATCGCAGTGGTAGAGTATCTCTGTGTTTTCTTTCAACCAGTTTTGAGCACAAATCAACCCCATAGCCGTCTTTATTATCAATGAACTTCTGAAAACACTTAGAACTCGACCTCCCGTACTGAAAACCATCTGTCTAATCTTCTGCACAGAGTGATCTATCTCCTTCAGTCCATCCTACACAATCAAGTTAAAGATGTGTGAAACACATCTCATATGTAAGTTTCGGTGATGTCCGATTACTCCACCAACTCTATCCCAAACTTCTTCAACTGTCGATGTCTCAAATGATCCAAGCATGTGTCATTATTCAATGCATTGTTGACAGTGATTGAAATGATCTTATCTAGTCCCTAGTCGAGCATTAACTTTTCCAGTACCTTTGAAAGTGATTTACCTTTGTGATCGGTAATCTTCTTAAATCCAAGCACTCTTCCGTGCAACTACCATTGTGTATCGATGAAATGTGTTGTTACACACATGTAAGTTATGTTTTGCACAGATGTCCACTGCCCGTAGTCAAGCAAACCCTCAACCTCAGCTCCAACAACTTGGTCATCAACAGATTCAACTCAGGTAGGCAGATCTCATGCAGTCTCTAGCAATGGTCCACCTAGAAATCATCTTGAACTGAGGCTCAAGCAAATTGATCAACCTTATGAAACCTGACCTCTCCACAAACCTGAAGGGTAGCTCATCCTCGATGATGCACTGCGCTACAGCCCTTCTAACTTTCTTCTCATCGTCATAGCTAGCTTCACAACTATTTTTTCTTTCCCCATGGAAACATATGCATCGTAAGTCAGCTTCGTCTGTAACGAGTTAAGTGTTGTTTGATCCTTTAGTAGCTTTTGGCATCTCTTCACGAGTGCCAACATTCCCAATGTCCCTTGCCCCTTAGACGAGCATGGAACTATTGTTTTACAGTGTTTGCACTGGGCCTTTTTATCCTCCACACCTTAGAGTCTGGTCATCAAGTCAAAGTGTTCCCACACCTTGGAACAAACATTTTTTTTCTTTGTGACTGGAGAGTCTGTTTGATCTAATTCTTCTTGAATCTTAATTGTAGGTGATGCTACTTCGTCTCCAAAGCATGTAACTTCTCTTTGATGACGTTTTATCTAAAATTAAAGAAATATATGCACAAGGATTAATCACATGAACTAAACCAAGAGAATATTTCAGCAAACATAAACATGGCCATAGACAATATTACAGCAAACACCAAGATTTATAAACATAAACTGAAACATAAACATAAACTGAAACTGAAACTTATAGCAATTGAAACATAAACTTAAACTGAAACATAAACTGAAACTAAAACTTGCATAAACTTAAACTTAAACATAAACATGGCTATAGTATTACAACAAATTCAAAAGATTTTATAAACATAAACTAAAACTGAAACTGAAACATAAATTGAAACTCATAGCAACTGAAACATAAACCGAAATATAAACTTAAACTGAAACTTACATAAACTGAAACTTTGATAAGAAGCCTAGCCTAAATTTGAAAAGACACAGAGCCTTATTGTGCTTCCTTATAAAGAAAATTTAGAATGGGGGTGTTGTCTTTATGATATTAAACTTGCACGATGTTGAAGATGAGGAGCATCACGACAATAGTACATCACTGATATAGGTAAAAAAATCATACGGAGCAATGAAACTATGAAACATAAACTAAAACTTATAATGAAGAAATTACAAAATAACAAATCAACCCTGCCCAAATCATGAAAAAATCACAATATCTCAAATCATGAACCCTAGCCCGAAAATCCAAAACCCTAGAATAAGAGACATCCAAAAAAATAAACACAAAATCTCAAATCATGAACCTTAAGGCTTAGCTTGACGAGTGCGAAGGTCGAAGAAGATGAGCGTCAGGCGCTAGGAATTCGGATTTGGGATTTGGGATTGGAAGGTCGAACTCGAATAAGAGAAGATGGGTTTGGCTGTTTGGGATTTGTGAAGGTCGAACAAGAAGCACCAATATTAATTCTTAATCCCGTTATACTAACGAAAATAAGTATAACAAACCAAAAAATAATAATCAATAATCATTCGGGATGGTATCGATAAAAACCGAACTCGTACCAAAATTAAATGGTATTCACCTACAAGAACCATTATCGTTCCGAAAGTACCAAAACCCGACATTATGTTGGCTTTCGGTAACGGTACCCGATGGTTACCAGAAACCGTTGGGTAATTTGCTCGGCCCTAATTGAATCACATGAGGTTGTGCTTACTAGAAAATGACTTTATTACAATAAGTCATGTTTTGCTGGGACACAATGACGATATATGGTTCTGGCAATCAAATGTAGATGGAGTTTATAAGGTGCGTGAGGCATACAACATCATCAACAATGGAAATGCGCCACAACATGATCAACAGAGATTAGAACAACTGAAGGACAGATGGGGCAAATTCATACCAAAGAAGATGCTTATTTTTCTATGGAGAAAGACACAAACAACACTACCTACGAAGGAAAATTTGAAGCAGAGAGGTGTGATTGGGAGTTCCTGACCGACAAATTGTAATTTTTGTAGGCAACCGCAGGAATTATAAACACATATTTTCAAAAAATGCAACTTCACAAGTAAAGGTGTGGGTGTTAGCAGATGGTTGGCCAGCAACAAATATATCAAACCCCCCATCGCTACTCTCATATATGTTGAAGAAGCCGGCAGGTATAAACCGCGAGGTATGGAAAGTACCGTGGTGTGCGTTGTTTTGGTTGATATGGGAGCAAGAAATCAGATTCATTTTACATCTGATGTTATTATCCCGAAAATATTTATTGAACAAGGCACAAGTTTTGAGTTCGAAATGACTGAAATCAAACATTATGCTGCCGAATTTTTGTTACTTGGTATGAATATGATGACAGAGTCAATGACCTGCCTCAAGAGTTTTAATTGATTTTTGACTTGTGTACTTGTAAAAAGCAGAGTAGATTATGTAAAAACTTTGGACTTTCGGGTGAAAATACATTAATAAATTTTGCTTAATCAATAATTTTTTTATTAAAATAAATCTTCATCAATTGTCGTTTCTTTATTTAATAATTAAATTGAATTAGGTTACTTGGGTTATGATTTTTAAATGGTATAAAACCATTTCATCTCAATACACATGCATGATTTGAAATTGATGGAGAAAATCTGTTGGCCTTTTGGTTTAGGAAATAATGAGAGTTATGGTCCCATTTATTTTGACAACATCCGAGACGTTATCAACATGGTCTATAATATGAAATACAGTTGGAAAAATGTTTTCTTGAGTTCTCTCCATGCGTGTTTGAGTTTATGAAACTTGTTTGTGTGAGGAAAGAGTAGTTGTTCCTGAATCCGCGATTGAATTCTGTGGATTGCGGCATATCCACTGAATCAATCCTAAAGGCAGTGCAGTGCTATTGAAGCATTCCTCAGAGTAGTTTTCTAACAAGTTCGTTGTGGTCTTATTTTATCCAGATTTTGGTGGTCTATTTTTGGTGAGATTCTTGTTAGAAAATTGCATAATATTAAATTCCTAGTATTTGACTTGAATTAATATTCCGTGTAAGAATTCTAATAGTATTGGAATTCATGCATATAAATATGCTATCTCTTAACTATTAGGGTTGAGAAGAAAGGCAGAAAAAGGAGAGAGACTGGGTGAGAGAAAAATATAGAGATGTAAGCCTTGGGATGTGGCTCTCTATGTCTGCGGGATTTGAGAGATTTTTTCAGTATCTTCTAGTTATCCTCTATGTCACTGCTGTATCACGAGAATATTGTTTCTCAGTGGAATGATTCTTCTCTTCTCCCATGGATGTAGGTTTTCAGACCGAACCATGTAAATCTTGTATTGTTGCATTGTTTTGTTATTTCCGCTTTCACATTGTCTCTGTAATATTCCCCAACAAGTGGTATCGGAGCCAAGTTGTTGAGATCTAGGTTGTGTTTCAAGATTTGCAGTGAAATTGAGATCTTGATTATTTGTGATGAGAGATTTGTGATATTTTTGGCACAAGATTTGTTAAAGAAAAAAAAAAGGAAGATTTTTGAGCAAATCTCCCGCGTTGACTAGTGTCGCCACTGCTTTGACCATCAATTTCTAAAGATTGAGAACTCTTATAGTGATGATCTTCGTATCGTTTGAAAGCCCATTGAGAGAGCAACAAAAACTCTATGGTTTTGTTGTCATGTGTGTTCGGGAAGGGTCCTGATTTCATCAGATTCGATGTAAACGCTGCTATTCGCGAAATTTGGAAGCAGTCAACTTTGACCGACAATTGCCGGAGTTTTACAACTCCGATTGCAACGATTTTGGTGCCGTTAGAAAGACCATGGAATGACGAAGAGAATACATGAGGTGGTGATCGATTGTTCAGTGTATGTGGCTAATTTTGCACAAAAATCGTGCGCTGATTTTGGGGTTTTGTTGGACAGATTTTTGGATTATTCAATTTGATGAATTTTGAAACAGTTTGTAGTAATTTGTGTGTTCCAGTATGTTTTGATACCCCTGTTTACTTAGAGTTGTAATTGGGATATCTGAGAGAACACTGTTAGTTGCTTGGTTTATCTTCTGGTTGGTTTGTGTTAAGTTTACGAGTGACTGAGTCAAGATGAAGGCAATCTTGACATTGCGGTTAACAGATCTGATCTTGAGGAACTGAAAAATTGAAGCTAGACAAGGTACCAATAAAAGCTTGGAATAAAATTTCAAGTAGCTTGAAATCATGGTGGTTGATAAGTCGTGAAGGCTTGAAGCTTTAGAGCAAGAGAAGACTCGTGGAAGCTTGTGTATTATGGTAGCTTGTTAATGGTGGCTTGGAGTGTCGTCTAATGTTCTATGATCGATGATTCACTCTGGTTGCAAGAGTGAAAGTGGTGTGGATGAATTGAAGAGGAGATGTTCGCTTGGTGAGAAGTGTTTGTCTGTGATGGAGACCATGATCGTGTTTTGAGCAAACAAAAAGAGTTTCTGTATGGTCAGACAAGTGTGAGTACTTCTACTGATGTGAAGCTTGTTGGTCTCATGGGTATGACGATGGTGTCCTCTTTTGTTTTACAAGTTCAAGATGAGCTTGATTGGTGCACACGGTGGAGCTACCTCTAAGGGGTTCTTGAAGAAGAAATAAAGTTTGTTCGTGATACGAGAGAATTCAAGTCAAGGGGGTGATTGTTAAAAATTTGCCTAATATTAAATTCCTAATATTTGACTTGAATTAATATTCTTTGTAAGAATTCTAATATTATTAGAATTCATTCTTATAAACATGATATCTCTTAACTATTAGGGTTGAGAAGAGAGTCAGAAAAAGGAGAGAGACTGGGTGAGAGAAAAATAGAGAGATGTGAGACTTGGGATGCGGCTCTCTGTGTCTGCGGGACTTGAGAGATTTTTTCAGTATCTTCTAGTTATTCTCTGTGTCTCTGTTGTATCACGAGAATGTTGTTTCTTACTGGATTGATTCTCTTCTTCTCCCATGGATGTAGGCTTTCAGGACGAATCATGTAAATCTTGTGTTGTTGCCTTATTTTGTTATTTCCACTTTCACAAAGTCTACTAGAATAATTCCCCAACAATTCTCGGGGACGATCTTGTTGATTCCAGAAATACAATGAGATTTACAACACTTAGCCGGAGTCAAATGTTGACATAGTCCCAAATCGAGACGAATCACGGGTCTTAGATCATTTTCTTCTTACTAGTTTTTATATTTTTCCTGTTTTCAGTATTGATTCTTGTGTGTTTGAAGAGTTTAATCGTTCAGTTTTCTTCTTACCGTACACCATGCATATTTTGTCGGTGAACGAAGAGGGGAGACGGGTTTGGATGGTGATACGGGCAAGAGCTATTTGGATGATTTGGATCATGCGGAATAAATTAATTTTGGAGAATGAAGTACACGATGAGTTAGGGATGTGTGATGCAGCTCTTTCATACTCGAACTGGTTGTGCAATCCCCATGGATGTGTACGACTAGACTTTCAGCCACCATGATCATGGGGTATTTGTGTAACTGGTGTGTAGCTGGTTGTTTGGCCTCCACGAGGCTTGTCATTGTTGTAAATCTTGTTTGCACATCTTGTGCGGTACCAATGAAAACTTTTAATTGATAACAAAAATGTTCACAACAAGAGTTAATGGCCCGGATGGGGTGAACTTCACCTTCCTTCAGACTCATTGGAATACGGTAAAAAATTCTTATATTGATTTCTTACAAGAATTTCACCGCACAGGGAAAATGTTTCGGCCTCTGAACGCAACTTCAATTATTTTGGCTCCAAAAATTCATTCTCCATTTGAATTACATCACTATCGACCTATTTCTTTAGTGAGGAGTGCATACAAACTGCTAGCTAAATTGCTGGCCAATCGGTTGAAAAAAGCCTTGCATCAAGTTATATCCCCAAATCAACTTGCGTTCATCAAGGGGCGCCAAATTCAAGATGAGATTCTTTTGACAAATGAATTTCTGCATTATGTGAAATTTGGTAAAATTCCATCTATATTCCTCAAATTGGATTTTGCAAAAGCATTTGATTCTATTAGTTGGAATTTTCTATGTGAGATGATGCAAAAAATGGGATTTTGTGAGAAATAGATTGGTTGGATGAAGTCATGCATCTCTACTGTTTCTGGAAGTCCTCTTCAGGTATTTTTAATTTTGAGTGAGGACTACGTCAAGGTGACCCCTTATCACCTTTTCTATTTGCTATTGCAATCGAAGGCCTCAATATTCTTATGTCTGCGGCGGTAGAAAGAAGATGTTTGAGAGGTATAAGTTGTGGAAGCAAGGTATACACCCATTCTTTATTTGCCGACGATACCTTATTTTTTGGGGAAGGAAATTTACAAAATGTGATTGTTATGAAAGGTATTTTGCAGTTATATGAAATGATCTCGGACTTGAAAATTAATTTTCAGAAGAGCAGTATTCTTGTCATTCAATTATCTCTTGATGATCAGGTATCTTTTGTAAGGATATTACATTGTTCGGTCATGCACACTCCTTTCTTATACTTGGGCATTTTGATTGGATGCAATCCTAATTTCAGAAAAGTTGGCAGCCGTTGCTTGATGCTATGAAGCAAAAAACTCATATGTGGGCGAATAAAAGTTTATCCTTTTCAGGTAGGATTGTTTTGATCCAAAGTGTGCTCACAAGTATGCCGGTATATTACTTCTCTATTTTCGAAGCTCCAAATATTATTCTCAAGTCCATGATACGTATATGTTGAGAGTTCCTCTAGAAATCTAATCATTCTGCTCATGGATATATAGCATGGATTAAATGGGAGCACTTGTGCCAACAAAAAATCAAATGGGGACTTGGTTTTCATGATCTTGCAAAATTTAATATGGCCCTTCTTGGAAAATGGAGTTGGCGATTGCGTGTTGAGAATCAGGGGCAATGGCGTGAGTTAATTCTTTCAAAATATATTCCTCGTGAACTGATACATGGAGATTGGGTGTAGTTTTCGAATGTGAGAAAATGTTCAAGTTGGTGGCGGGATATAGGGATAAATATTGGCACATCGATATGGTTTTCTTCTCGCATTAGCAGATGTGTATTTAATGGTGCACAAACCCGATTTTGGGAAAATAAATTGTTTGGAAACATTTCTTTAATGGATCAAGCACCTAGCCGATATGCTAAGGAAGTTGACAAACATATATCTATTACTCTAAAGTGGAAATGGTGGATGAAATCTGGAGGCTAAATTGGCGCTGGAGGCTCCCACTTCGGCAAGAAGAGCTACAGGTAATCGAAAATTGGGAAGTTGAAATGAGGAAGAAACTGCTGATTCAAGGAGATGACTATTGGAGATGGAAAGAAGAACCAAATGGTAAATATTCGGTTGCCTCGACATATGCGGCTTTGAGAGCTGATTCACGGGTGGTGGATATAAATTGACAACAAACGTATGTTCCTTTATATTTAGTTTGGGGACGCCTATCTCCAAACAATGTCATGCCATTTTGTTGGCACGCGCTTCAAGCTCGTATTCCCACCACGGATAAATTAATAACGCGAGGTATGACTTTGGACCTTGAGAAATGCAAATGCTCATTATGCTCTTTACATTTGGAGACTGCAAATAATCTATTCTGCACTTGTGAGCAATCTTACCGAATTTGGTCTAGAATATACAATTGGTTTGTCTTTAACTATGTGGGTCAAGAAAATATTGTTGAACAATTCTTAGCACAAGTTGGAACGTGGTCTACGGTCATTCGGAGGGAACTTTGGAAAGCTATTTGGCATTGCACGATATGGAACCTTTGGAAGACAAGAAATGGAATTTACTTTGAAAATTGCAAAATGGATCCGGAAAAATTGGTAGAGGAGATACAATGGCAGCTTTGGAATTGGCATTCCATTTTAACAAAACTACCAAAAAATGCCACTACAGACGACTGGACAAAGAATCCTCGGACATGCATCGGATCTTTGAGACCTCCTTGATTTTTGTATTTAGTGGTATAATTTGAGAAGTGATCTTCTAAATGTGAGAAGATACTTTTCATAGATTGTAATACTGTTTTTTTTTTTTAATTCATTACTACTTATAAAAAATAAAAATTATTCGAGATAGTACAATGTGTCACACCTTGATTTCGAGCGCTAATTTTTCGCACCAAAGCAACACAATTGCTTCAGTCACCCGGCGGAAACAACCAAGATATGCCGGCCAATTCACCACGAATTGTCAGCCTTCACTCACGCAAACAAGATGCACGCTCAACCACCCTTTTATATCAACAAGTGGAGAACTCGGTCTCCTCAACAGGCCTACACAAAATGGTGAAGGTTCACTCAATCCCCTACCCCAAGAAATCCGATCAACACGATCGATTTCCGACGCCGGCAAGTCACGAACTCACTCACAAGTCCCAACCCATCAGGGCGATGAATCAACACTATTCAAAGCTTGTTTTCTGTTCGATCTACACTCCAGATTCGAACACTCTCGTTATTCCTAGTCTAGAGGACTGCATATCCCCTTATAGGAAAGTGTATACATTTTGGTTCCAAGATCCGACAATTTTGGCGTGCACCTGGGCGTCTGGTTTGTCCCGATTCCGTGATCTGTTACGATCCACAAATCACGGGCAGTTAGAGTGCCAGACTCTTCTCTGGAAGGTGAGCTCAAATCCCGCAATCTTCGGCGTCTTCAATCTCATCCAATCCACCTGCCAAGCCTTATCGGAAAAACCCGTCGCGTGCGGCTACTATAGCACTGTAGCGTACAGAGGTTCAATCTCCTTCAGAGGTTCGAACCATTTAGAGGTTCAATCCCGCTCGCGCACCGAACGGCGACTTCACCTTCTCCGCACTTCATCGAGCCAATGATGTCCAAAACGAACCCCGCCTCGACACATAGCTTTCTTTCATCAAACTGTCTGAGGTAGTCGTCGTCTTGGTCGAGCAATTCCACTCCATTGTTGTTCACTCCATCGTTCGGCAGCCAACTGTTCTCTCGGTCATCACCGAGCAAAACACCTCCAAATCGAGCCCTACTTCGACACTTAGCTTTCATTCATCAAAGTGTCTGAGGTAGACACTCACTTAGCCGAGTAAATATGACTTTTGCTCGATCAAGTAGCATCCACACCTCTTTTGCTCGTCCGGCACGCTGCATCTTGAACCTCCGTAGCATATCTCCATATCTACTCGAGCGAACTTAGCCCTGCCTCGGCACTTAGCATTATTTTGTCAAAGTGGCCGAGGCAGAACTCAACATGACCGATGGAATATGATCGTAGCACCCTTGATCCGATCTAGAACCTCCATTAGGCCTTTGGCGCGCGAGAGGTAGCGCCAAGGCCGAGCGACAAACTTATTGGTGTGACACACCGGATGCCTTCACTGAAAGATTCACAACCATCCTCAGTCAGTTCCAACCATCTGAATCCAACAACCCAATTTTCATCAACCTAAAGCTAACTGATCAGAATTACCCTCTATGGAGCCGCCTAGCCAAAATGGTTGTCGGTGGCAAGGGTAAACTACATCATTCAACCGATGATCGGCCCCCCGCAGACACAACAGAATTCAAGAAATGGGAGCAGGTTGACTTGAACATATGTACAAGTCTCCTTAATGCCATGTATCCCACGCTTGTGGATCGATATGCGTCCTATCCCTCCGCAAAAGCAATCCGGGGCATCCTAAATGTCACCTACAACAGTGGTGGCGATAAGTTACAACTATTCGGTTTATCCGTCCGAGAAAATTGAATAGTTCAAAATCGAAGCAGTTTTGAAGAATTATATGCAACACTGCAGAGACTTTGGCAAGAAATGGATCGGTGCCAGCCAAATCCTATGAAATACACAGAGGATATAGCCGTGTTTAATCAATTGAGGCAAGAATCTCGGTTGTTTCAATTTTTTGCCTCAATTGATCAAGACTTTGATGCAATCAAGCGGGACATTCTGAAATCTGACCCCCTGCCATCCATGGAATCAGCTTATGCAACTTTTCGCCGTGAAATTGCGCGACTCCAGATCTTAAACCCAGGTCACAGCGGCCACGTCGATTCTCCTCACGGCGTAGGCAACGGGTTAACAACAAAAGGACGGTCAGACTCGGCTAAAAATCTAGCCAAATCATCATTCCGCGGCTTTGACACAAACAAATCAAAACTGTGGTGTGCTAAATGTGAAAAAATGGGACACTCCACAGACAAGTGTTTCAAAACAATCGGCTACCCCGATTGATTCTTTAAGGACAAAAATAAGAGGGGGGCGTCGCCGCCATCACGAGGACCACCAGCTTCCGCTGGCAGGGGCGGCAATCCGCCGCCGTCTGGTTTTAGTACAAATGTAACGGGCAGCACAAGTGCCGTTCTCCCGCAGAATCGAGATACAGGTGAACTGGCGGAAATAATGCAACCCTTGCCCTTAAGTCCCTATAAATTTTTCTATTTTTGCATATACGCCCTTGACGAGTTGTTCTCTGTCAAATCGGCCCTCCGAGAATGAAGTTCCACAAATACATTCCCAGCAAACTCCTGATGTTCGATTTTCCACCCCAAAAGTTTTACAATTTCCAAACAGACCCCATTATTCCACTCTTTATCCCAAAATCGCCCAGCAGTTTCCAATTTATCCACAACAGCCCCACCAATTACCCAATCTTCAAAAATAGTCCCTGAAATCTCCAAAATCACACATTCGACCCTACACCCCCCATATCCTCCTAACCGATCACACCACCACCGCGAAACCCAAAATACATCAACCATATCTAACCCCAAATATTTTTGTCCCGGTTGTTTTGATTTTGAGTCAGCCCCCAAAGATGTGGATCCATCTGTCCCAGTCTCTTATTTTTCCCGGACTAATCCTAATTTTGAGGATAACAGGTGGCTTATTGACTGCGGGGCCACGGACACTATGGCAAATGTGACATCTGACAATATTTCCTCATCAACACTGACCAAGAAATTTATTTATACTGCCAATGGGGGTGTTTCACCTGTTACGGGTGGAGGGACAATTGAGATTTCTTCAAATTTGACTCTGAAAAATTGTCTCTATGTTCCATCACTTTCCTGTAAACTCCTATCGGTTAGTCATGTCACTCAGTTGTTAAATTGTCGCGTACTCATATATCCTCATTTTTGCTTATTGCAGGACCTTCGGACTCGGGCGATTATTGGGCGTGGCACTGAACAGACTGTACTATGTGGATAACTTGACTCAACCCAGCAGTGCCTTGATCACATCTAGATCTACTGATTGCCAGTGTTGGTTGTGTCATCGTCGTCTTGGACATCTATCTCCTTGTTATCTTCAAATTTTGCTTCCGCATTTATTTTCAGTGAATAGTAGATTTGAGTGTGAAACTTGTTGTTTGGCAAAGACATACCGCAGTTCTTATTTGTCGAATAATACTCGAACAGATTCCTTGTTCTCACTAGTTCATGCAAATTTATGGGGACCTGCACCTGTCTCTTCATCCAATCTTCGGTATTTTCTTTTATTTATCGATGATTGTACCAGGATTACCAGAGTCTATTTTCTCCAATATAAATCCGAGGTATTTCAGAAATTTGTTGAGTTTTTTACCATGATTAAGACTCAATTTAAGCAGGATATATGTATCCTTTGCTCTTACAATGGTGGCGAGTTTGTGAATCATTCTTTGAAACAATTTTTCTCAGCTCATGGTCTAATCCATGAAACAACATGTCCACACACACCTGAACAGAATGGTACTGCT
>JAOWBN010217458.1:0-25320 GCA_028565015.1 Pinguicula moranensis
ATATTAAATCGGATCATAATGTATTGCTAGATGCCGCTTATGATGGTACCGATTTAGATATGGATCCTATTGGGTCGTTTTATCTCGCGAACTGAAGAATTAATAATTAATTATATGAGACATAATTGGCGAATTGTACGGACGAGAATTAATTGAGTGTGTACTTAATTCAATTGCAATTTAATGGAATTAAAATTAATGTGATTAATTTTAACTAATTATTTTGCAATTGGGCTCGGATTAATTCGAGCCCAATCAATTAAAAACGAAATTGGGCCAACAGGCCCAAAACCCTTCAAATCTTATGAGATAAGATTTCCCGTTCGGTCGATTAATGAGATCATCTCATCTTCCGTAACTTCACGTCGCGAAAAGAGAAGAACAGACGTTTTCATCGTCTTCTTCGCGAACACGAAATTCCGACCAAATTGTCGTCGATAATTCGCCGTTTTCTTGGTCTAGCAGCTACCTTTGGTTTATCCAGGGAGTGCACACTTAGAGACGTCCTATTCTTGGGCGTTCCGTGACAACATCACACGGGCTTCGAGAAATTCCGGCGAGCGTTTTTCGATTTTCGGCGACTACAAGGTTAATAGGCTATCCTTTCACATCTATTACACGTTATAAGCATGTTTGGGCATCGATTTCGTTGTTGGTTCGAAGTTAAAAATCTTCGATACGTTTGAAATTGGCCCGATTGATTCTCTCACAGCGTCCAATCTTGGAGGCCAAAAGTGGTCTCTCTAGTGGGTTTATCTTGTACTATCTTTGTCCTAGGGTAGCTCAATGGGTTTATCCCAAAGGAATGACCCAGCCAATTCCTTATCCTTCATAGGTCAACCTCGAAAGTAAATCTGAGGGCATTGGACTAGATTATATCTAAGCCCCTATTTTGCGCAACCTTCTTAAAATTATAATTGGCTTATAAGCATCTTTTTTCGAAAAATAACTCATCACTTTTTGAAAAAAGGTTCTTATAAGTCAATTATAAGCATAAGAAGGCTGCACAAAACACCCCATAAGTTTCATATTTCCACATAATTCGAACTCATTCACCCACTCCCGAGGATCGGATCCTCTATCCCCCAAAGGAATGCTTTACTGTCTTCAAAGCTCTGCAAGGGGGCTTTACTTTCCCATTCCTTTAGTCATCGTAAGCTTCCTCCACCTGTGCAACATAGCTCCCTTTCAATTGTCCCCAAATGCATATACTCACCTCGTCGCATGCCTCGTAGTATGTTAGGTCTTGTCCCTACATCCCAATCTTCGTAGTCTTTTCACCAATTTTTGGGCCACTGCCAATTATCGCCCTGATAACAACAGATGGGTGTATCTTCAGCCCCACCCGGGGATGAATATAATGCCAACCATCCCATCTTCCTACGAGGAATGAAAACCACTTTCTTTTTTCTTTTGCCCTTCCATCTTTTTCAAACATTCTTTTAATTCTTATTAGCATGATTCGGTCATGTCGCTCGAGGCTGAGCCCTCAAACCTCCCAAAAAATACCATCTCTAACCCCTACAAGTATCAATTCAAAAGCTTGGTGTACTTTGATGAGGAGATAATGGTCCAATAAGGCCTCTCCTCTGCGTCGTTGTCCTTCTCATGCTCCTTGGGAGAGCGATGTTCACTTTGTGAGTAGTTGCAAGGACTTTCTTTAAAGACTAATTGTTTTGTTCTTATCTGTAGCTAAAAACATCTTGAGGCGAGCAAGTCTCACTATGCCAAAGGAGGCCATCGAGGAGAGAAAGTCCTTGAAAGTGTAATTGGTCCCGGTCTCCTTGGAGCCAATGATCCTCGAGGCGGCGACCCCTAGGGCAACCATTTTTCCAAGACTCCCCCTACACGATGACGGATTCTCATGATGCCACCTTTGATGGTCTGGCTGACCTCAGCCTTTTGGAGATTATAATGTCTCCTACCCAACAATATGAGTTTGAGGCTACAAAGCTATATCTCAACGAAGAGTTCCTCGAGAAGTGCTTCTGTGGCTTGGTCTTCGAAGACTTGTTTTGCAATGTCGTGGGTGAAGCAAGTAGGAAGTTGTGGGGCATCTTTGTGAAGCAGCTGGATAAAAGCGAGGCAAAGTTCGATCCTTAGCTCTTCGACCCCCACAAGGATGAAGACTTCGAAGAGTATCCTCTCATTAAAGAGTTCGAGTTCACCCGGGACCCCGAGCATGAGCCCATTTGAGAGAAGACAGTTGGCTGGATGAGAGCAATCAAATTGTCGGACACCTCAGAATTCCCCGTTGTATGTTGGATACCTCAAATTGTTGACAATTGTATTCAAAATTGTTTTCGACATTTATTTTATTTCCTGTGACATTGCCAATTTTATCTTTTATACACGTTGTTTCTATTTATGTCCAATCATTTGTGTAACTTTGCTTTAATCAATTGCTTTCCTTTGTTTACCTTGCCATGCAGGAAAACATTCCCATGAGGTTTAGCCAAGAACCTCTCATGTTGGTGTGGTCAGTCTTGGAGGGGCCACACAACTTCTGGATAATGCGGCTAACCTAGTCACCACAGTTTTGTGGGGCCCTAAGTTACTCATCTTTAGTTCGTGTTGAAACAAAGAGGGCTAAAATCCTTTTGAACCCGATAATTTTAGCGGCTATTTGGGAACTTGACTCGGTTGATGGTGACACCCATTTGGAGCATACTGCGACCAGTGTTTCCTTGAGAATTTGGAGGATGGCCTTTAGCATCTTCAACAGATGGTGCATAATCTCCACAACACCGTAAGGATATTCATTGAGGACCAAAATCATCTATATTCCTTGGGCACCACTTATCATTGGCTGGTGATAGAGTATGAGCATCTAGTAGAGAGGTTTGTGTCCTTGAGGACCTTTTGTCGCTTGGAGGGACTGGATCATGTCAAATCCTCCGATGTAGGACAGGATGAGTTCAACTATCTTCTGTGTAGGCTTTGCTATTTTGTCCGCCAAGGTTAGGAGAGGGGAGGACCTCCTACAACCTTTTTGTAAAGTGCTTAATGTATCCTTCTAGATAGAAGCAAACGTTGTAGGTTGACAACTAGTAAATTTTTTGCTATAAATGTACTTCACCAGAAACTTTCGTTTTCTCTCGAATCCAGCAATGTCTTTTGCTTTCTCCTAAGCTATCACAAAACCTAACTATAGTTGTATCATAATTTCATCTAGGGAACATAGTGATGAGTCGGTTTTATACCAACTCATCACAAGTATTTTGACCTATTTTTTTTTCGAGCACAATTGTGTTGCTTTTGTTACTTGTTTTGCCTTATCTTCGTGTTTTAGGAACCCTTAGGTGAAAAGTACAAAAAGGAGAAAAACTTGGCCCAAAAATGACCAAATATGAGAAGTCATACTAGAGGCGCCCATCTAGGCAAGTAGGCCTGAGGCCAAGTCACTGAAGGCTACTGCTTCTATATTGAAGGCGACCGTCTCAATGCTTATTTGAAAGTAGCAAGTTGTTTAGGAGCTTGCCACAACAACCAATTTGGGAAATCTATTGTCTGATTGCCCCCACCTCAACTCTCTAGGACTCTACATTTAGTTGCCCGCCTGAAGCTCTTGAGAAGATAATGTAATTTTATGAGGAACGACCGCTTGTTCTTACAAGCATTTGTCTTATCCAACGAAGAAGATTTGCACATGGCCCCCACCTCTCTCATTGAGGTGCCCTCCTCATTCAAAACTCTAAGAGAATTTGAAGGTTTGGGCGACTGATCTTATGAGGCGCCCACCATTAAGGTGGTGGAACTTTGCGGCACCAACTTGGACCGGTTTTGAGCGCCACTTCACCAATTTTGTCCATGAACTTCGCATATTACCCTCGTTTTACCTATTACTACAAAACTTTCATTTCATTTCATTGTACTCAACTTTGGATAGGGTTTTGAAGGTGGAAAACCTTCATTTTACACTCTCTACTTCATGTCTTCCATCCTAGGCTGGAATCTAAGCTAGGGTTTTCTGAAGGAAGGGAAGAAAGAGTATTTCCCACAGGCTTTAGGCCAATCACCTCGGGTTTCTCTTGGTGGAGTAAACTTTGTAAAAAAGGGTGACCTCCTTACTTTTTATTTATTCGTATTATTGGTATTTGTAGTTAGTTTGTCTACTAACTATCTGTTTTACCATTATATGTTTATTTTTGAAGTTTGCATCGATTTATGGTTTAACTTTTCTTGGGGGTACTCGAATGTGTTCCTGGATTGATTAAGATGAAAATGTAAAATTTGATAGGGGAGATTTTAAAAGGTAACCCATTAGGATTAAACCTAATTGGGAGAGATTTCGGGCAAGGCTGTAAAAGGTACGCCCTCAAGAATTAAAGTAAGGGTAGAGAATTAGGTGAGGATGTAAAAGAACAAACCTTAAGGATCAATTTTGGCCCCCTGCCTCGGTCAGTGAACTCCTAAAACAGTTTGTCTATCTTCCAGTTAACTGCTCATAACACTCTATACAAATGTCCAATTTGGGTGATCCAAAATTTCTTAGAATATAGACTTCAAGGGATTTCCAATGATATACACACGCCTTCTAGTTCTTCTTCAAGAAATTCCAACAAAATATGGAAGATGGACCATGTGCAGAGAAGCAAAAGACAGCATAACCAGTTCCTATTTGGCCGAGTATAATTCCCTCTGTAGACATCCAAATGGATTGATTCCAAATTCTTTAGAAACCAGACATTAGGGCATTCCAATTATATATCACCACCAACAAAAGTTAAAAAATGGGTCATGTACAAAAAAGAAGAAAAGTAGTTGTTCGAAGATGTCAATCTTTTGTGGGCTATCACCTTCACTTATTGGGCGATTGCCTCTGCATTCAAGAAGAAAAACCTAGAGAGATTCATGTACTTTTTTTTATTTTTTACCTCTCCTTCTTTTACAATATTATAAGGGGCTCATTTGTGTCCCCAAACCAGAAGTCCTCATTGTGGAGGCACAAGTTCTAGATCTCATTTTGGTGGCACAAGCTTTTCTTCATTTTCTCTTCTTTTCTCTCTTAGGGTAGGGATTTTTTTTGAAGAGAAGAAGGAATATCTCCAACAATCTTTAGGGCTACCCACTTTAGATTAGGATTTGAGAACCAATCTCTCCAACTTTCTACTTTGCAAAAGAGAAGATTTCCTTATTCTTTTAATTTCCGTATCTTAATGAGATTTGTGTATGTTTTCTTGTGGATATGATTATTTAAGCAAGTTGTATAGGGTTTGTTGGACTTTATCCATATGTTTGAGTTGAACAAGGTTTTAGACTTTGTAAAATTTTGTTGGGAGTTATTTCTTGTTTATTGTTCTTAACTCAATGACGACTATTAACTGCTTAGGGTTCGTGAACATTCTCCTAGGCAATTGTAGTCAACATAGAGGTTAGGTAGATGGCTGACCATAACCCAACACCTAGATCCAAGATTTGGAGAATGACAGACCAATACCTAGCTCCTAATAGCTCAATGAGCAAGTGTTAGGCTAGCAATCAGGATATGGCGTTGGTCTAGCGATTATTTAATCCTGGAACCTTTTTCTCAATCCTTGGTACAACTTTAAGCTAATCATATTCGTTATGATAGGAGGGATTAATCTCTAGGGTGAAACTAAGGGCTGCTAATTTAGAGTCTCCTGCCACTAAACATAACTCTATTGAGCTTAGAAGATGAACAAGTAATACTCGGGATTCCCTCCATAAAATGTATCCATAGGATTTGTATGATAGTATCCTTACTTGATTTATCGTGTGAGTAAGAAAAGTTAGAACCCTTGACATAAGGAAACTTAGGCTTTCTCTAGATTTTCGGCTAGCTCTCATAGGTAGTTTATTTTTATTTTTAGATAGTTAAAATAAACAACCATCCCTTGCTTTCATTTTCAATAGATTAGTGACTAGGACGAGGAACTCTAGGTCAGGAAGTTACTCGAATCCTCGAGAGATTTGACCTCGGGGAAAACTTATCGGTACTACACTGGCTCATATACTTTTTAGTTTCTTGATTTATTGAGAAGATACAAGATACATTAAATGGGGTGTTGCAGTTTCTCATGTGGGGCACAACAACTCCCTCTTTAATCTTAAATGTATGAGTTTCCTCGAATGAGGTATTGTAGTTTCGTGTGGGGAGCACAACGACACCTTCTTTAACCTTATCCCATGATATGCCTCAAATGGGCGTAAATACATTTTTTTCTCTTCAACTCAAGATTTCAAAAAGATGCAATTCATTAAAATGTGTACAAAAGGATACAAGGTATCTGAGTGATGTGATCCGCCCTTCATTGCGACCAACTTAGGCAGGGAGGTTCGAGACTGCACTGCTAATCTAAACATTGGCGGTTGAACAGACCCATGCAACCGAGATATTTTCATCCGAAGAGACGCAAGTGGCAGGGGCACTATCAGTCGAACTAGCGCACAAGATCGAGATATCACCGTTTGAAGTAATGCAAGCGACAGGGACCTTATCGGTCAAGCACACAAATGAGACCGAGGCAACAACCCACAACCTATTGTCGTTAGAGCGGCCACCTGTGAACGAGATAACATGGCACAATGCTAAGCGGACAAGACTGAGCCTTCCACGCAATGGCTTGATGATCACATCATTTGACCTAGCCCGTGGTGCATGCAAGACTGGAAACAACTTGCTGCGTCCCAGCCCGTGCACAACCCACAAAGACCACTCGAGTTCAAGACAACACGGTCAAAACATGGTGCACTAATGTCTTCCAAAACTTTGTGCCAAGCCAGCATGGTGCCATAATGATAACACCCAGAATCCATGCCAAGCAAGATGGAAGGTCCCAGTCAAAGCCCCATTTATGAAGAAGCTTGAAGGGTTGGTGCAACTTGGAAGAGCCTTGAAACAACATGGACTAGGCCACGTCTAAGTCAAAGGTGAATAAGCCACATTTCGGTCAAGGGACAATTAGTGCTTGTGTGACTCCTAGGCACACAATTTACAATGCCTTATTAAACTTAAAGACCTCAATAAAGTCAAACTTGTAGCCTATAAAAAGGCCAAACTCGAGTAGAATAGGCAGTGAATTTTGTATGAAGTGTTTAGCTAAATACACATAGTCTTGTTGTCCTTCAAGGACTTTCTCCTGACTTATCTAAACTTTCGTTTTAGGTTTACTGGCGTCTTTTCATAAAAATGCACAGTAGGCTTCGTTCCCAGCTCTTTATAGGTGATAGGTCAAGTTCTCGACAACTTGCTCAATAGATCTGCCTCAAACCACAAACTTTGGTATTAGGTTTAGTCACAAGGCTGGCTAGCTTTGTATCACTGAGCCTCTGAGCCCACACTCCTAACAATGGAACATAGTTAGTTTGATGGAACCTTATGCCTTGTCGAGGGTCTGTCTTTTTAGATTTTCAAGGAGGTAGGTCTCGTTTGCCTGAGCTTATAGGGTTCCTCCCATTTGAGCCTGAGTCTACTCACAAACCTCGCACTCTCATGGAGTACTAGGAATATTTTCTTGCAGGTATGCGACTCTCTAAGTCCAATATTAGTTTTATTCGTACCCCTCTATTGCTTTGGGACACTGTCTTCTCTTGTTGCGTAGTTGCATAGCCTTATAATCTTTAAAGCATTTGGCGGTCAACTGGAGCTTCTTGTACAAGTATGTCTATATCTCATACCTCTCTTTCAGTTAAATGACGTACCGAGACTATTTGGGTCCTGGATCTTCCTAAGGAGGGCCAGGTAACCCTTGCTCGAGATGGCATACCTCGCGGAGTTTGTTCAATGTGGGATCATCCTTGAATAACTTTGAAGGACGGAAGAGGTCTATGTTTGTATTTCCAACTTTTGCATTCAATGAGTAGTGGGAAACTTCCTGAGTACTGTGTTGTAGTAAAATGGTTCTCAGACCATTGCAAATCAAATCATCTGCATTGCAGCATTCGTACCTTTGCCCAAGATGACGGACAACTCGATGACTCCTACGGATTAGACTTCCATCCCACCGAATCCGTAGGTTATGATCGTCTCCAACAGTGTCTTCCCAAGACCCATCTATTTTAGGACATAGAAAAGATGTTAGCCAAACTCCCTTGGTTGTTCAAGATTCTTCTTATGTTGAACTTTACTATCATCAGCGTGATCACGATAGGTGTGTATTTTGGGGGTCCTCTTGGAATTTCTTCTTTGCATATCTCCCTTGTAACCTGGGCTTTTCGGCGTCTTTTCTTTTGCAAGGGTCCTCAAACTTTATGTGTCTTTCTTCAAAGTCATATGATTCATCGAGGGTCTCTAGGAAGTGCGAGGTTAGCTAGCTAGGTATATGCCCTAGTTGCAAGGCATGTAGTAGGATCTGGACTCTCATGATGGTAGTGAGTTTAGGGATGTTCTCACACTCTATTTCTAAGCGCTTCTGGAAATTGGCCAATGGTTAACCCTCATATTGGATGAGTTTTAGGAGATGAACAATGGTTTGAGGTTTCTTCTTATGACTTGCAAAGTGTTGCATGAACCTTTGGGAGAAGACAATCCATCTTGTTATTGACCTGGGGGATAGGAACATGGACCATTTATGAGCTTTCTCGAGAAGAGTCATGAAAAATGTTCAACAAGTAATGGCCTCAGACTCGTCGATATCCATTTGTAGTTTGGACCTTTTAACACACGACTGAGTGATGTCGGCCGGAAAAGACCAATGAAGGCCTGTCAAGTGTCAAACCCATTCAGTGGCTGGAAGAGGAAATTTGATAAGTATCTCAAAGAATCCACTTCGTATCATCACATGTGAGCCTGAGGATGGCCTTGTACCAACTACAAGTTCCTTGGAAGTGGTCAAATACACCCCAAACATGACTCATCAGCTGCCGCCTGATAGGCTTATCCTCCTCGAGCCGCCGATAGAGAGGATAACAAGCAGCCACCATTGTACACAAGTGCGACATACGGTTAACCGTCATGTCCATATAAAATTCCAATATACTCTTGTATGGACAATATAAATAAGTCAATTGGCTAATGAGAAAGATAAACAATTCTTGGGAAATAATGTCGAGCATACTTTATATTTATTCCTTTGTAGCTATTCTCTTTGAGAATTGTATGGTATGAATCAAAGAATTGGCAAAGCACACACAAGCATTCTTCGCACATTTTTCTCGGTTTCATTATTGATGCCGTCTGTGGGGACACTTCATACTCATAGAGAAGCTCTTCATGCGACAAAACTTATGATAAAGAAAACACCCCCACCAGAAAACATGCCTATCACCCCTGTAAAGGATGAGATATGGCGAGAAGACTTGAAAGAAACCACCTTGGCATCAAGGAAGGACAACCCGAGAGGAAGGAAAAATGCTTCCCTGAGAGCAATCAACATAATCACTTGGGAATTTGTGTGAGAAATCTTTGCAAAGAACTGAAAGAAGGCAACTAAGGGAGAACTTGACCCATCCACAACACAAATGCCTCACCAGGCCATGGTTGACCTGCACTATGGAAAAGAGAAAATACCAAATGACCTTCCAAAATATGCACCTATGGTAGAAAATTTTGACGTGAGAACAATCCTGGCCAATCAAGGGAACTATGTCGATGTACTATCCTACAACGTCCTATACCAAATTGGTGGGGAAAGGACTGTGCTAGAACCAGGCGCCACCCAGGTCGTGCGATATGGTGGGGCAGAGGTCAAATATGTGGGAGCAATCGAGACACTCGTTGTGGTGGGAGAAGGCGTAAGAATCGAGTTGTTGTGCTTGGAGCAAACATTTAATCCAAGGCATAAGTGGTGCACTTTGCTGCGCAAGTGTACAAGTCGCACAAGTAATACAATGATGAGTAAAGTGTTAAATCACGAGGATTGTAGATGATAATCACCAAAATTAGTGAGTTCTATGCAATTTAGACCAAACAACAAAGGGGAAGAACTAACCTACAAATAAAATACAAAAAAAATACTAAAATAATGAATCGAAAACAATGTATAAATGCAAACAATACTTAGATAGAAGATCTAGGGCTAGTGACTTCAGCATCTAGTGATCTTAAAAGGTTTCTTTCTACGATAGTCATATTGTTATCTACCGGATTTTCCCCTCTTAGTCACAAGTCTCTCTTGAGTTCAAGCGACCCTCTTACAGTATATAATCATGCATCTCACGAAGTCACACTTAAACAAACCAAAGGCTTTAAGTTTGGGAAACCCACACACGATAGCAATAATCCCATAGACATTCTCATACTATGGCAATTACCGTTGATTTTACTCTTTCTAGAATGATTTGTCACTCTTGACCTCCCACCATGCTTAGTAAACGTGCATATGTTAGCTAGACACATGAAAGTTAGGAAAAAACACAATAAAATCGAATAGCAACAATATTGCCAAAAAACTAAACATTAGAAATCTGCAACTAAATTAACAAGGGTTACATTGCTCTCTTAGACAAGAGTTGTAGCCCATTGCTTAAGTAATTTAAAGTCCACAACTAAATTCAAAAGGGGCTACATCAATGCCCTAAAATAAGGTTCATGCCATACAAAATGATAAACGAAAGTTAAGTTCATAGAGGTAAGAAACCCCCTAGATAAATAGGGAGTCGTCAAAGCTCCTCCTTCTTCTAAATGGCTCCTCTTCAAGTGTTGCTGCCTTTTGACCTGGATTCCAGGAAGGAATCCGCCAAAGAATGGATTCATAGAAAGAATTGACTCATAATTCCAGGGGGAGACGTCCCTAGAATGGGAAACATGTCCAGAATTCAAAAGCTTCCCAAAATGGTCAGTGTATCTTGTCTCTTAAAAGATATGTAGGAAAGTAGCTTCCTCGAGAAACTTTGTGAGAGATAGCTTCCCCGGGAAGCTTTGTGAAAGATAGCTTCTTCGGGAAGCTTTGACTGAGTTAGCTTCTTTCAAAAGCTTTAGACAAGATATTTTCCATAGGTGGGGAAAAATGATCATTAAACACTTTCTTATGCGATTCTCCCGCCAAAATAGATATGTGGCGTCTAGACAAAAGGAAGATAATTTAATATAAAAAAGGTATCTCCTGTTAATATTGAGTCAAATTAGACTGAAATAGTCTACAAAAAATATGTATAAAATCGGCTCATCAAATATCCCTAAACTTAAATCTTTGCTTGCAAGCAAAACATTAAAGCAGGAAAGCAACTAGGGAGAAATGTGTATCCTGATGTTTCTCTCTTCTCGCCGATTCCAACGCGACCTCTGAATAGTAAACCCTCCCCATTGAAATGGCGTGCTCTCTGGCTAACCATACTATACCTGACCTGTAGTCTCAACCTTTCCCACCACCCTCCACGGGAAAGCCTCACGCGCCCAGGGAGTTCTAGCTGTAGCATTTCACAACATAGATCCATCCATGATGCCTTTCTCTGTATCTCCATCCATTTTTCTTCTTCATTAGCACCCTACCTCAGAATCATGTTGATAATTTCATCCCACCAGCTCAAGCGGATGCAAAGAGAAACCATCAGAGCTCGAAAGACACCACTAATCCCAGTCTAGAAGAGAGGTGGAAAATCTTATGCGACCGTGTTTATCCAAAATCCCATCCCTGTGACGAGCGCTTAGGATGCCGTGTAACCCAAAGGCATGGTTCTGTGCATGGGCACCCAAAAGGGCAAGTAACTTAGAACCCAAGCCATTTAAACCACAATGAAAAATAAGCGGGTGACAAGAAACCCACATATTTCATCACCAACTTCCCTATGGCGTGTGATGTTGAAAGGCTGAAAACTATCCTCAACAAACAAGGAAAAGTCCAGCAGCTGAAGATAGCTAGGAGATGAACAGAGATGGACAACCATTTGGATTTGTCTAGATTCAATTGAGGACAGAGACTTTTTATTCCAGCTAAATAACATATGGATAGGTTATTATCGTCTGCAAGCCAACATTGCTAGATATCCAAAAACTGAGGGACAAAAATCTGCCCCAAGTTACCAGCCTAAAATAAAAACCAAACTCGAGGCTTAGCCAAATGCATTGAAAATGGGAGTGACTCACGCAGGAGCCTCTACCAGCAAATTAGCATATCCCCTTCTGTATGAAAGAGAGAAGTTATCTCTGCAAGTGTATAAGTCAGACATAAGCGTTGGGATGGAAATGGAAAAATCATTAGTCATCCAGAAAGAACAGGATGACCGTCCTGCTTGCTAAAACGTGGCTATGTGGGAACTCTATTAGCCCACTCAGACTGGCATAACGTGCAACTAGCTCTCAAAACAGTTGGATATTTGAATATCATTGTCAGCCTACTAAACACATCCAAAATTCTCTTGTGTGATGAAGAGAAACTTGATCTACAAAATCTGAATAAATATGATTCGGGATGGCTTCAAAACTGGTTAGCTGATATCTCTCCATGGCATAACAAGGTGAAATCTACCATCCACCATAGAGGAAATGTTGGATTAAAGTTTATGGCTTACCAATTCAATATTGGACAAAGTTCATCCTCGAAAAAATTGGAGGCCACATTTGTAAATGCTTACTGATTGATGATTGTACAATGCAACATCGATACTTGGAAGCTGCTCAATTTCTCATCCAATTGAAATGGGATGATATTATCCCTCAAAACTTCAGTATGACTATAGATGGACAAAATTTTATCCTACACATAGTTGTAATAGGCACTGAACGCTTCAAAATATGCTCGTGGAACGAGGAGGAAGAGGAAGGTCTTGATTCTGATAGCAAGTATAACATACACTCTGCAAGTGATTTATCTCAGGAACATGAACAAGAAACACTTGATCATGTCATAACTAGAACTAAAGCTGTGGAGGAGGGCATATTAGAAAATAGTCTATCACCAAAACACCTATGTCCAAAAGATAACCCCCCTTGTGATCAACCTAGTACACAGAGACAAGGCCTGATATATTCTACACTGGTGGCCAGACAAGAATAGTATATCCCAGCTTAATGAACAATACACATACATGGTAGAGAATGCATACAGATTCCTAGATAGAAAAGATTATAGATTGAGTAAAGATGCAGCTTTAAAGCAAACTGATGGGGTAGCTAGGGAATCAAAGCTGAGTTTTTAATGTCAAGAAGTCAAAAACCTTTGCATGGAGATGAAATCAACTCTAGCAGTTATGCCTCAAGATGAGAAAGTTGATGAGTACCTATTCTCAACTCCTCAAGGAAAAGGCTCAAATCTTCCATCCAGAAAGGCAACGCAAGTATCTGCTGGACAAGCAGAAGGAAAAAACTATAACTCCCAGCTAAGAGAGTCACCTTCTATAGTAATACCGGAATCAGATGATATGGATGGAGAAAAAGTGAAACAACGAGTATTTAGGAAGCAACAAGTGAAAATTAAGTTGTGCAGGCAGAAATAGTTGAAAAACAACCTAAACAGGATTTTTCAACCGCAGAGCAAGGTGGACTAGAATCTTTAAATTGTAGCAGTGTTTTCCTTTCTCTATTAACTCCAACCCAGATAGTCCAAAGCAATACCCCTAAGACTCAGAAAATGGCATCCAATAAAAACAGGGGTGAAGGACCAAAAACAAGAAGCCAAACACATAAGACAGTAGATAAAGAGAGAGAGAGAGAGAATGATCAAGAAACACAGAACGAATGGATAGAGAATCTGGCTCAGTTACAGACAAACAGTAGAGAAGAACATAAAAACTATGTGTCTAACCTATCTCGAGAAATGCTCAGTGCAGAGGCTAATGAAATAATGGAAGTGGGGAATATCTAGGCCTAACCTATGGACCTCATCCTGAGAAACTACACCAGATATTGATTCAACCAAAGTGCCAGCTACGAAAATCAAAGCAGTCAATCACTCCAGGGAGTGTAATGAAAGAAGAGGAGCTGTAGTTCCTATGAAAATCATCACATACAATGTGTAGCCCAAGCAGGAAACAAAGAATAAAGGAACTCATCAGAACTGAAAAACCAGATTTTTTGAGCCTGCAAGAAACAAAAATTGAATACATAGACATGAAATTATTGAGCAATTGTGGATGGATAATGAATTTGACTGGATGTTCTAGGGATCAGAAGGGCAACATGGAGGCCTAGTATGCATTTGGAATAAATTAAAATTCATCAGAAAAGAGGTTGTCTCAGCACATGGTGTTTTTGAAATTTCTGTAACTTGGTCTTAGGATGATAAAGTGTCAAATATGCTCAATATCTATGGACCTAGGGATCCATCCACTAAATAAATATAGTGGCAAGAAATAAGAAATATATATGCTGGAAAAGAAGATAAAAATTGGTGTCTTATGGGTGATTTTAATGCCATCATACATGCAAGAGAAAGAAGGAGGTTAGGTCACAGGCCAAACATCCAAGAAATAGAATCATTCAATGACTTCGCACAATATCTAAACCTGCACGATCTGAAAATGGAAAGGAGAAGGTTCACGTGGTACATTAAATCACTAAAAGCCATGAGCAGGTTATATAGATTCCTTGTGAATGAAGAATGGTTGGGAAATGAGTCTAACTAGATACAAACTGGACTAATGTGTGAGGACTCTAACCACTGCCTTGTTAGCCTATGCTATAATGAACAGAATTGGGGGCCAAAATCTCTTAAGATTTTAGACTGCTGGCTGAAAGACAAAAGCTATGGGGAGATGATTATGAATATTTGGTAATACTCTTGTCCAAGATATGCTAGTCACGAGATCAAAGTGAAAATACAAGCAATCAGAACTGACATTAAAGCATGGAATGTGGATAATCGGCAGAGTATAACTGATCAACGCACAAATATCCTCTCGGACTTAGCCAAAATGGAATTAGATGTAGAACAAAATGCAATGGACCCTTTAAATGACACAGTAAGTTCAAATATCACAAAACTAAGGGATGAGATGAGCAAAATTACCAAACTTATGGATAATACTCACTATCAAAAGTCTAGAATTAAATGGATTCAGCAAGGGGATTCAAACTCGGCCTACTTCCACAGTTGCATGAATAGAAACAGGAGGAAAAGCCTCATTCAAGGTGTGTGGGACAAAAATATATGGGTGAAAGATCCAGCTTTGGTGAAGAGATGTTTCAAGAACCACTTTGAAGTGAGATACATTGAGGCTATCTGGCAAAGACCACAAATAATAAACATGAGATTCAAGCAACTAAGCCTACTGACACAGAGATGGTTGTTAACACCGTTTGTAGATGAGGAAATCATGAAAGCAATATAAGATTGTGGAAACCATAGGAGTCTGAGGCCGGATGGTTTTTCCTCTTCATAAAACACTTTGTACATTTGAGGGGAACCACGATCTGTTAGCTGCTCAAGGAATTTTATAGAAAAAGTAAGCTGGCAGAGGGAAGTAATGCAACCCACATTGTTCTAGTTGCTAAAACAGACTCTCCTCAACAAGTCCAAGACTACTAGCCTATTACACTCATTGGAGTAATGCCAATATTATTTCAAAAGTGCTAGCTAACAGGCTCACCTATGTTATGGCTGAAAATATTTCTCCAATACAAATGGCATTTATCCGAGATAGAAAATTGCTAGACGGTGTGGTAATAGCTGATGAGGCCATTGATGAAATGAGGAAACTGAAAAAGGCTGCACTAATATTCAAAGTGGATTTCAAAAAAGCTTTTGATTCAGTTAATTGGATATATTTACAGACTGTGATGAGTCTCATGGGATTCCCTTAGATTTGGAGAAGTTGGATAAAATAAATTTTGCAATCAGCATCTACCTCGGTCCTAATTAATCGTAGTCCTACTGAAGAGTTTTATCCAAAAAGAGGTCTGAGGCAAGGAGATCTCCTCTCCCCATTCCTCTACGTCATTGTTGCAGAAGGACTATATATTATGATCCAAAAGGCTCCTGATTTACACTATTTAAGGGGCTGGAAATAGGCAGAAGCAAGGTGCTTCTAACACTTATTCAATTTACTGATGATACACTTCTGTTTGGACTAGCATAATGGAAAACTATTAAAGCATACAAAGCAATTTTGCAGAATTTTGAGTTAGTTTCTTGCCCGCATATTAACTTCTCAAAAAGCAGCCTTGTGGGGATAAATCTTGAACAGAGTGCTGTGTCGGACATGGCTGATTATTTGGGCTATAAAACAGGTACGTTGCCTATGTCTTACATGGGATTACCTCTGGGGGGTAAGCAAAAGAGAGAAGCAACATGAAGCTAGTGTTTTACAAGTTCAACAAAGTCCTAAATCACTGGAACCAGAAGCACATATCCACGGGTTGAAAACAAATCCTACTAAATTTTGTTCTGGCAGCACTTCCATCCCATTTATTTGGTTATCTAAGAGACCCAGTTTCAGTTGTCAAGAAGTTTAGGTCCATCAACCAAGACTTCTTTTGGGGTACCTCATTTGAAAAGAGGACACATGTTGGACATCTTGGGAGAAAGTAACTGCTGCGATGGACAAGGGTGATATAGGGATCAAGAAGCTGAACTTTTTTAATGAAGCCATGTTGGGCAAATGGGTGGCAAGATTCCTAACCAATGAGAAAAGTCTAGTCGTGGACATTATAAAATCAAAATACAGCTATAATGGAATTCTTGAACTAGGTGAGCACACAGTCCTAGCACAACCCAACTCAGTGAGACTGACAATAAGCACATAAGCAATAAATATGCTTCAGAATAGTGGTAATCTATCCAGCTGCTGGACAATGAAAATTGGTTCAAACAGATGACACAGATTGGACTGGGGGATGGTACTAGAGTTAGGTTTTGGTTGGATAAATGGTGCCAAAGCAGTTCACTTGCTGTTAAATTTCAAAGGTTGTACAGAGTTGCCCAGAACAAGGATGCCTATATTTACTAGTTAGGACACTGGATAAACAACACGTGGCACTGGAACTTGGCTTGGAGAAGGAATTTGAGAGACGTGAACTAACAGATCTCAATGAACTAATCATTGTTTTGCAGGGGAAACACTTGATTAATTGAGCAAAGATCCAAACAAGTATGTATCACCTCTTCCCAGATTTAAGGTTCATGATAATTATGAATTTAAGCACATCAATGGATATTAAGGAGTACGGGGACACATCCCTGGTTGGTCCAAAAATACTTGAGTTGCCTCCCAAGAAGCGTTTCTTTAACGTCACTAGATTGACATACGAAAAAGTCCAATTTATCTAAAAACTCACGTAGTATTAATCTTATCATAACAATCCCCGGCAACGACGACAAAAACTTGATGCGCAAATACTAGTAGCATTCACTATTTGCACGTGTACAAATCGTACAAGTAATTCAATGATGAGAAGAGTATCGAACCACAAGGGTTGTAGATCATAATCACCAAAATTGGTGAGTTCTATGCAATTTGGACCAAACATGAAAGGGGAAAAATTAACCTGTAAATAAAATACAAAAACAAATACTAAAATAAAGAATTGAAAAACAAGGTACAAATGCAAACAATACTTGGATAGAAAATCTAAGTCCAATGACTTCACCATCTAGTAAACTTAGAAGGTTTCTTTCTACAATTACTCTTTGGATTAGTTGTATTGTTATCTATTGGATTTTCCTCTCTGAGTCAAAAGTCTCTCTCAAGGTCAAGCAACCCTCTTACGGTATATAAGCATGCATCTGTCGAAGTCACACTTGAATACACCAAAGGCTTTAAGTTTAGAAAATCCACGCACGGTAGCAATACCCCCCATTGACTTTCTATTGCTATGACGGTTACCACTGATTTTAGCTTACCTAGCATGGTTTATGTCTCTCGACCTCCCACAATGCTTAGTAAACATGCATATGTTAGCTATACACATGCAAGTTAGGAAAAATAACTCAATAAAATTGAATAACAACTAAACATTAGAAATACACAACTAAATTAACAAGGGTTGTATTGCTCTCATAGACAAGATTTTAGCTTACCTAGCAAGGTATTTTCTATGTGCGGGGGTAAAATGATCATTCTACACTTTCTTATGTGATCCTCCCGCCAAAAGAGATATGTGGCGTCTAGACTGGGGATGTGACTTGTTGATTTGGGTCTACAACCTTGAGATTGAAATCTTGAATATATGACTTTTAGAGCATTTTCCTTCTTTTTCTCCAAGACGGCATTGAATGGCCTGTAATTACAAAAGGAATAGAATTGAATATAAAAAGTGTGCCCCCTATAAAAATTGAGCCAAATTAGACCAAAATAGTTTACATAAAATAGGTATAAAATTAACTCATCATGTTCCGAGAGCCATTTTGCAACAACACGATATTCGACAGGCCATCTTGTACTAGTTCCAAGCTTTTGTATCTTTCTACCACCATCTCTTGAAGTTTCCTACCACACAGTGGGAAAAGTAAGGGCACAAAATGTTGACTTCCTTTGACCCCTCGCTCAAACCTGCAAGCACATTTCATTAAGGTAGTGATGCATTGCTTACTCAATGCCCTCTCGATAGGGACCCTCGAGCTGGATACTAATGAGCCAGTTTTATACCTAATTAATTCAGACTATTTGAGTATGATTTGGCTCAATATTAATTCGGGGGCATGCTTTTATATCCATTTTTCATTCTTTTGAAGTAACAACTCATTTAATGCTCACTAAGAAGAAAAGAAGGAAAAAAGTTCTAAAAACAGAGGTTTTGCCCCATAAATTTAGGGCACAACATCAACTCCTGTTCTAAATAATCTTGCATGGTGGTACTTGTACGCATTTAATGTGTATCAAACTCATTAGGCGGACAAATCTACCCTTTGATTGGACTCCAAGCTTCCTAGAAAAGCTACTAAACGTGGTATATAAGGCACAAAAGCATCTTAGCCAAGAGATCCAAAAAAAGCGTACGAAAAAACAATGGTTCATGAGCTCGTGCTCAAGGGAGATTGATTCCAATTCAGTTGTTAACTGTGATGAAATCTGTATTTGTCTTTTGTAGAATGACTCTTTCCTTATGCATGAGCTAAGACTCTTTGTCCAGTGGCACAATGTAGCCCTTGATGAACTCGAAAGAAGGTTGAATGTTTATCTTGTTTTAGCACTAATGTTTTTTTTTTTTTTGCTGAATGTCATACTCATCTATGTATGTGTGATATGCATAGATAGATGGAATAATAGTAGTGGGAGGCTGAGAGGCACAAGCTACGCTATACATAACAAAACCCACATCAAATCAATGCTACCGAGTGATAATTACTTGCTAGCAAAATCTTTTGTTTTCTTAATGTGACATTCAAGAGGTTCTCAGTGATGAACCAAAGAAGGGCATTTGAGAGAGGCTTATGCTTAGGGAAGGAGAGTCTGGTAGAAACAACATTAGGGGCGAAGTATGATATGCTAATTATAAATCCACCTAAGGGAGTCAAGTGGTGAAAGTGCGATTCTTGAATATTTCTATCCACTGCATTTGTTTTAAACATACCTTACTCCATTTTAGTTGTCTCCGTTGATGCATAGTTCTTCAATTTACTGGTAGATTAAAAGCAACATTTTTATTGTTGGTTCAAATTGTAAGAAATTTTTTAATGTTAGTGTTTGTTAACCACAATCCTCGAGGTTCGACATCTTTCTATTTACTATATTACTCGTGCGACTTGTACACTTGCAAGTAGTAAGTGCTTCAAGTATTTACGCATCAAGTTTTTGGCGTCGTTCCCGGGGATCCCTCCTTTGAACAAGATTAACACCGTGTACTCATACCTCGCCATGAACAATATCTCCACTCTACCTCAGCCACCTTCTCTGTTTTCCTCTTCTCTAACCACCCCATCCATCTCCTAGCTCCATCACTAAGCTCTCTCGCTTCCTGGGGACACCTTACTTGCCCCGGAAATTCTCCTACTCTTCCTTGACATCTAAACTCTGAACAGTAAACCCTCCTCTACAAAACATCCCCAAGCTCCGTCATCTTTTTCCACCACCTCTCATCCTCTCCACTAGGATAGCCTATCTTTTATCGACCCCTCACCTCAACTGAACCTCTCCTTCGGCTTCCCTTCACGGAAAAATCTATCTTTATCTCTTCTCATCGTGCCCTGCTCTCACAATGAGTAACTGGATCATCCCCTTCCATCTAAAATGGATTAGACGAGCTGCAATCTGCGCTTGAAAACTCCCCTGCTCCCTAGAAAGGAAAACTCACAAAGTTATGCAGTTGCATTGATCTCTTCTCGACGCCCTGTCCACGAAAGGCTAGGCCCAAGAATTCCACAGGTAGCTCAGGGCGAGTTTCAACTTCTAACATACTTAATATCCAATTTCCCCAAAGATTATCAGTTATATAATTTGTCCAAGATCATAAATAGGCAGGATCCTGTAAAAGAGCTATCAATTGCCAGAAAATTTGATAGGAATGGTACTCCTTTTGGCTTTGTCCAGTTTAGAGATAGTGTTGAGGTGTACTCTAGACTCTATCAACTTAATAATATTTGATTTGGTTCATACCGATTGTATGCTAATGTTGCCAAATTTCCAAGAACTAATGCACCACAAAAAAATAGAACGCCCCTGCCCCAGTCTTTAGGACCAAGCTGGTTCAGATCCCAACTAACAGTGTTGGACAGAGGCCCCTAGCTGCTGCTTCCACTAGCAAAGCTCCTCCACCTATAACTGAGCCTCACAAGCCTCAATGCTCAGACAATATACTCAAATTCTCCACTTCCACTGAACTGTCTTGGCTGCAGCACAACTTTACTTGTTCCCTTCTTCATCTGGATGATTGTAGAGATCTTCAATTAAGCCTGAAATCTGCAGGTTATCTCTATATTATAATTATCCCCATGGGTTTAAGTAATATTCTTATCTGGGAAAAAGAAGAATTGGACTTGAAAAACCTGATCAATCATGATTCTGCATGGTTGGCTTCCTGGGTAACAGACCTTCATCCATGGTCTGCTTCCTCTCTGGATTCTCCATCACAAAAGCTTTGCTGGATTAAATATTTGGTTTGCCACTTCAACTTTGGAACTACAAAGCTCTAGTCAAGATTGGATCTCAACTAGGCACATTAATCAAAATTGATACTGCCACTTTGAATTAGCATTACCTCGAAGCAGTCTAAATGCTTATCTCTTTAGACTTGACTTCTTCAGGTGGATGACTCCCTCCCTATCCTAGTTGATGGTTCAAAAGTCACTCTTTACATTTCAGAGCTAAGTTCAACAAGGTTCAATTATTGTTGGGGTTATGGTTATGCGCCCTCATTTGTTAATCACGAAGACACCTCTAGTCTTCACACTGATGAGTTACCTTCATTTGGGCATTCTGCAAACTCCAGCCTTGTAAAGGATCATATATTTTCTAGCTCTCATAAGCTGGAGTCACCATCTAAGGTCATAAACCCTCATGGGATGCAACCTTCAAATTAAGTTAAAGTTACTTTTGGATCTCCTAATGCAAATGTTGTTGCCATGGGCACTACCGTGCCTTTGATTCCTAATAGACTAAAAAATTCTTAGCAGAGACCATTTAGTCCCTTCCATAGAAAGAGTTCCTGAAACTTAGGATGCTCCTGGTTTACATCCTCTAAAGGAGGCTCCGTCTACCTCCCATAGTCCTATAGTTGTTACTGTTCCTCAGAGAGTGGTTTTCATGTCTTTTGAGGAGTGTCTGGAATGCTTAAATCTCCTATGCCTTGTGCTGATCAAGTGCCCTTAGAAACTCTAGTTGTGTCTATTATTCCACCGCAGGCAGCCCAAATTAAGAACTCTCCTATGTTGTTTTCAGACCAGAGTCATCTACATGTGCTCCTGTCTATTCCTTCATTTGATTCAGCTACTGATTTCTAGCACATCTCATCTTCTACTGAAGACTTCCCTCATCTTAGTGCTGCAAAATAAGGTGACACTACCACACCTAAAAAAGTTATTCTCAATAGAAGGCAAGGCAATAGACCTAAAACAAGGAGCCAAACATGCAAGAATAATGACCAAACCAAAGAAAAAGATATTTATTAGAAGATTGGATTAGTCACCTTGCGGTTCAACAAAATACTCCTCTGTCCTAAACTTATCTGAAGATCAATTAGATGCTAAAGATGATCACACAATAGAGATTGGTAAACAATTGGGGTTATCATATTCGTATCCTCAGCAAACCAAAGAGAAACTGAAAAAGATCAATTCCCAAACAATGAAGTGTGCAAGACCTGATGCATTGTTGATGCCACGGGATTTAGATGTTCATAGTTCATTGTGAAGGTTATCACATACAATGTCAAAGGCCTTTGTGTCCAAGCAAAGAAGATGAGAGTTAAAAATCTTATTCTATCAGAACTTCCTGACTTTGTGAGCCTCCAAGAGACTAAAAGTGAACTTGTTGATAGAAGATTATGTCAATTCTTATGGTATGATGATGACTTTGATTGGATCAACAAAGGATCACTAGGGAAATCTAGTGGTCTACTCTGCATCTGGAATAAATCTATTTTCAGCAGACTCACCATAATTTCTGGACATGGGTTTCTGGTAGCTTCAGGCAACTGGTATTCAGAGACAACAACTTCTCATATGCTGAACATTTATGGTGCTAGTGATTTAGGAGCAAGGGAGATTCAATGAAAACAAATCTTGGATTTACATCAAGGAAAAGTGATGGATAAATGGTGCCTTATAGGGGACTTTAATGTAGTTTTAGATGCTTCAGAAAAAAGGCACTGCCCAGCGTTCCTTGGAGCATGAGATCAATTCATTAAGATTCTTTGTCAATGGGATGCATCTTCAAGATCTAAAAATAGTTAGAAGAAAATTTACTTGGTACCTGGATTCTATTAAAGCTATGAGAAAATTTACTTGGTACCTGGATTCTATTAAAGCTATGAGTAGGCTTGATACATTTCTTTTGAACGATGCTTGGCTTGGAAATGATATATCCTGGACTCAAGTTGGTATAGACATGGATGATTCTGATCATTTCCCTATATCCTTCTACTGCAATATTAAAGATTGGGGTCCTCAACCTTTTAGACTGCTAGAATGGTGGCTGTAAAATGCAGAATTCACTGCAGTGGTGGAAAACCTCAGCTATAAAATAAATCTAGAGGGGTTTGCAAGCCACATATTAAAGATCAAAATAAAAGAGTTGAGGCAGGAATCAAAGAGTGGAACAATCTGCAACCTAGGAGCTCCTTAGCTCTAAGAAAACAACTGCTGAACCAAATTGTCGATATGGAATTTTAGGCTGAAAGCAACTCTCAGCTTACTACATCTGATATTCATTTGCTTATGAACAAACAACAAGAACTTCAAGCATGGACTAAAAGCATTGACAGCCTTAACTCTCAGAAAGCTAGAATCAACTGGCTTGAGCAAGAAGATGCCAACTTTGCCTACTTTCATAGATGGATCCACAAAAACAGGAGAAGAAACTCCACCCAAGGCATGTTGGAGAGTAACACGTGGCTGGAGGATACGTTTGATGTCAAGAGATTTTTCAGACAAGCATTTTTCAGAAAGATTTTCTAAAGAGCAATGGAACATGCCTAAGATTCACAGTATCAGATTTCATCAATTTTCACAACTGGCTAGATAGTAGCTAGTGAGACCCTTTTTAGAAGCTGAAATATTTGATGCTATACAACAATGTGGAAGTGAAAAGAGTCGAGGACCGGATTGTCTAAACTTTAAATTCATCAAACAATTTCTTCATCTTTTCAAGTTTGACATTATGCAACTATTTGTTGAACTTTATAGAAACCGTGAACTAGCCAAATGAAGTAATGCGGCACATATTTTTCTGCTAGACAAAATAGACACTATCACTTTAATTGAAGCCATTCCAAAGATCATCTTAAAGGTGTTTGAGATGAGGCTGAGTCCGGTTATGAAGGAGATTATAGCCCCTAATCAGATGGCATTTATTAATAACAGACAACTGTTGGATGGTGTTCTCATAGCCAATGAGGCAGTGGATGAACTGAAGAAACTTAAAAAACAACACAATCTTCAAGGTAGACTTTGAAAAGGCTTTAGACTCTATAAATTGGATCTATCTGCACGATGTTATGGCCCAAATGGAGTTTCCCCAAAGCTAGATTTGGTGGACAAAAGAACTACTAGAATCTGCCTCATCCTACATCCTCATAAATGGTAGCCCCATCAATGAATTTTTCCCTAAGAGAGGACTCCGCCAAGGGGACCCTATCTCTCCTCTCCTCTATCTAGTGGCTGCTGAGGGCCTTTCAGTGCTGATCAAGAAGGCTATGAATATAAATCTGTTCATAGGTATAGAAATTGGCAGGGATAAAGTCCATCTTTCCCACTTACAATTTTTTGATAACACTTTAATGTTTGGACAAGCTATCTGGGTCAATATAAAAACTCTAAAATCAATCCTTCTCAATTTTGAAATAACTTTAGGTCTATGCATCAATTACTCAAAGAGTAGCCTGCTTGGGATCAATATGCAGCAGCCTATCTTAGATGAGATGGCAGCATATCTAGTATGCAAAGCTGACTCCTTTTCATTCTAGTATCTAGGCCTTCCCATTGCGGCAAATCCAATTAGACTCTCTACTTGGCAGCCTGTGTTAAATAAATTCAACAAGGTATTAAATTCGTGAGGTCACAAGTACGTATCTTCTGGAGTGAAATTAATCCTCATGAACTCAATTCTCAAGGCCCTGCACTCTCATTTCTTCTACTTCTTGAAAGCTCCAGATGCTATCATTTACAGGCTAGACAAAATTCAGTGGTCCTATTTTTGGAATGGCAACAATGAGCACAAAAAGGTCTACTGGGTGTTCTGGAAGAAAATGACTGCCCCAGTGGCCAAAGGAAGCCTTGGGGTCAGAAGTTTGAAAGCTTTCAATGAAGCTTTATTGGGTAAACGGGGGGAACGCTTACTCTCAAGTGGTTTTTATCTAGCTATGAAGATTCTTCGCTCCAAATATGGGACCGAAGGATGCCTATCAGTGGGTAGGTAGAGAGAAGTTTATACTCCTGAGGCATCTTCAAGTCGGCATTGTAGAAGAAGGGGGAGAGCTTATGCTTCTTTATGGTGGAACAACAAACAACAAATCCTTAGTTCCAGCTGGTTTAGTCACTCAGTTAGCCTTAAAGTTGGGTCAGGTTCATCCATCAGATTCTGGAAGGACTCTTGGCTCCTTAATAATTCCCTAGCAGAGCAATTTCTAAGAATTTTTAGAACCACTCTTTACCAAAATGCTTTACTTTAAGTAATGGGAATGTGGGACTCAACTTTTTGGCAATGGGCATGGACTTGGAGAAGGCCTCTTAGAATCTCTGAATCACAAGACGTCTCTAATCTAGCACTGCTGCTGCAATATGTCTATCTTTCTAATAACTGTATGGATAAATACTCTTTTAACACTGGATCTAATGGAAAGTACACGATTAATAATGCCTATGGCAGGATCCTTGTAATTTCTGACTCACC
>JAOWBN010217459.1:3384-13462 GCA_028565015.1 Pinguicula moranensis
CTCGTCACACTCCATGACTCCATACAGTCACCCTGCTCATCTGCAATTGCAGCTCCTTTATGCACAAATCCTCTTAAAGCTTAGTATTTTTTTGTGCAAAACCCAAGCACAATCAATATAGTGCGTTGTCATACACATACACGAGCTATTTTGCTGATTAACAGTCCATGTGTCTGTTGCAAAACACATTCTGGGATTCATCTCCAGCATTCGAACCTTCAATTTTTTCTTTTTCCTCAGAATAGATAACCATGCATTCCCTCGTGCCTGTCTTCCTAGATATGCCAAGAAATTGGGGCTCAACTTTCTTGAACATTCTCCTAAACCCTTCATTCTCAATCAACATAAACAGCTGTTCATCTAAGATTATATCTTCAGCTATTGCGTGTCTGATTCCTTTTTCATCTTACTGTGCAACCCTCAAATCTCCTACTGTTGAGGTACTCGCAGCATTGAATGCATCATATATAAGCATTTGCTATTTTTGATCATTTTTGGCATCCTCCTTTTTGTGGTCTATACACCGCTCAATATAAAAAGCGAAGTTGCACTGGAAAGAAAACTGGGATCAAACTAATGCATACAAATAGAAATAGTTGATAAAGTAAACTTATACTTGCTCCTATACTAAAAGAACCCCACATGCAAAACATAGCATATATCATGGACAAGTAATAACATATATGTAACAATGACCCTGACATAATATGGCCAAGTAAATTGCCAAAGATTCTAAGCCATTAGGAAAATGATCATGAACTCACACTAGATGAACCTAAGACATGGCAGTAGATTTGTGGCAGTGTAATGAATTAAGAGGTTTCTTCATCAGTTGCAGTCTAGCTTAGCGGCAAGCTGCGTCCCCCGACTTCTCAGGGCTTGCCTAGAGAGGTCGAGGGATCGAGTCCCCCAAGTGGGGAATTTTGCTGATACCTTCTGGATTAGTCTGGGTGGAGCCCTCTCTGAGTCTCTGGGGCCACCTGGGATACCGGGGTAGGCCGTCACACGGTATTGGGCTTTCCGATTTAGGGTATTCGAGAAATCAATCTGGGCCCCCTGTGATTACTTAGCAAAAAAAAAGGAGTCGAAATAACTCGGGATGAGATTAAATTAAATGTGAAAATTGAAATATTTATTTGGGGGAGGATTTTTTTTTGGTGGGTGGGGTCCAAGGCATTCATTATTGTATCCATTTGGTTAAGACTGTAGAATTCTATTTTCATTCTGTCATATTATTTTATTATTTTCTTACACTAAAATTACTCGATCCTTCTCGACTTTCTCCACCTATTTTCTATTATCATTTATCTTATTGTTTTATATAGATAAATCGTCATTCAAGCTATAATTATTTTGTTATTTTTTTTAATTACAACATATATTAAAATGCGATAATTATAAAATTAAATATAGTGCAAGTGGTGTGAAGATGAAATTAAAATAAAATAAAACTATGAAAAGAAGTAAAATAAGTTAGTCGTAATATATTATTTTATTTTTCATTATAAAAATGGGTTGTATTTTTTTTAAATTTTTTTTACTATAACTTGTTTTTTTTATAATTATTATTAAGAAAATAATCTGCTTATATGAATATCTAAGTTATTAACTCAGTTTATAATTAATTAAAATGGTTAAAATGATATAGCGCAATAATTGTAGGCGCAACAAACATAAAAAAGTGAGGCCTGAGTGTTTAACATCAATCACCACGTGTTAAACACCCATCCCAACTGTTTATCCACAAGGGCCTCATATTTTTTATGTTTCTTGTTTCTACAATTCTTGCGCTATATCATTTCTCGTCGCTTTTGGCCTTCTCCATGTCAGCCCCAACCGCAAAGTGGAGAAAGGAAGTGGAGGATGGTATTGCTGATACTAAATTCCCAAATTTTTTGAAAATTTAGATAATAAGACAAACAAATTTTGAGAATACATGAAATTATATGCCTAAAAATAAATATTCATGATGGATATAATCATTATCTGAATCCATTCTAAAAATAAGTGGGATCAAAAATTTGATCCCGTTCCAAATAAATTCAAGTAACGTGATGGAATTTTGGAAAAATTCGAAAACGTTCGGCAACTTGTTAGATTGTATCGCGGGTCGTGGCATCCTTTTTTAGTAGGTAATCAGAAGCCAAACCCCACTTCGATATTCCGTAAAGGTCCAGCAGACTAATCCGATATCCCGTACTCTAGCCAGAATTGAATCCTCGACCACTAGACAAGCTATCGAGGGGATGGGGATGGGACAAAATGCGGCAGATGGCGGTCGTGCCACCCGTGTGTACGGGGCGGGACGGGGCGTGGGTTACTTTTTAGCATTCAGTTCAGTGGCTCGATTTCTTTTCACCAGGTTACGCTCGCTACGCCTGAAAGAGACGAGTATAGTACATACTACATAGCTCAAAATGTAGGTTGGAGTGCAAGTTCTAAGAGTATTTTTCGTGAATTGAATACCTGGTTGTTCTCAATGCGCGTTCCTTGTTCAACTTAGAACGTGTATTGAAGAATTCTTCTTCTTTTTTCTTATTTCAATTGATAAACTTTACACGGTTTTATACAAAGAATAAACGACATAATAATGAATTGTTGTTGAGAAGATCACGGAGTATTTCGGCTCCTTTCGCCGGCTGTGAAAGTTTGACTTCTTTTTGCTGTTTCTTTTTGACATTTCCAACAGTGGTGCTCCCATTCTCTGTCAGCCATTTTGGTAATCCGTTAATAAATGATGTTTTCATAGTTACCCAACTGATAACAAATTTATAGAGAGTTGAGGAAAATCTGGACTACCGTGTTAAAGAAGTGAGTAAATGTTGGAATGTTGATGTTTTGTTCAATTTATTTGTGCTGTTTGAAGTAGCGTTCGTGTGTTTGTGTATAGATAGTAAATAGAGGTTTGAGAAGCAAATTCTCCATAGAAGCTTCATAATTGTATTCCGATCAGAATCTATTTTCCTATTGTCATCTTTGGAGAATGCTTAGGGACTGCTGACGAACACGATGGTGTAGCTGTTGCTTGGAAGGTGACAGACCGTTGGTTATGAAGGAGGGACGGTCTTCGCTGCTGAGACGTCTAAGGAGGAGGTTGCTTGAGAGGCAGACTGTACAGTGGCGGCTGTATGAAGAGTTGTAGCAGAGTCAAAAGGTGCGGCTGTAGCTGTGAGAAAAGTTGGAGTGTTTTTTTTAACTGGTGATGTACAACGGCTTTGAGGAAGTTTCTAGAATTCAATGAGAAACTGTTGAGAAGTCTTGGTCATTGCAATGTTCTTCAGTCAAGATAGTATCAATATCCCCGCAAGCTGAGCGTGAGATTGTAAACCACATGAAGGTTGAACCGAAAGAACACAAATAAATCTCCAGGAAGACTCTTGGTAAATATATCGGCAATTTGTAAGTGAGAAGGAACAAAATGAATGGAGATTGAACCATCAACAACATGTTCTCGAATGAAATGATAGTCTAACTCGACATGCTTGGCGCGCTTGTGAGCAACGGGATTAGTACCATGTTATCACATAAAAGCATTGGAGGACTCAATAGAGGAACATGAATGTTGTGAAGCAAATATCTTAGCCAGATAACTTTAGCAGCAGTATTGGTAAGAGCACGGTATTTAGACTCACAACTAGATCGAGATACAGTGGGTTATTTCTTAGCGCTCCAGAAGATTAGATTGTCACCCAGAAACATAGCAAATCCAAAGGCAGATTGGCGAGTATCAGGGCATTCAGGCCAACCAGTATCAGAATAAGCAATAACTGACCCTAGAACAAAGTAAGATTTAAATTGCAAACCCATTAATATTGTACCCTTCACATAGCGGAGAATGGGTTTCACGACCTGAAGATCAATCTCGGTAGGAGCATGGTATACTGACTAACTGAATTAACATCATAAAACAAATATGGACGAGTAATAGTAAGGTACTGAAAAGCACCAAAAAGATAGTGATGTATTATTGGATCCGAGAGTGGTTCACTAGCTAAAGAGAGATATTGTGATACCACCATTGGTGTACTAACACGTCGACTGTCTAGAATCTAGGCACGAATAAGAATATCACGAGCATATTTTAATTGGCTAAGAAATAAACCATCAAGAGTAAATGTAGCTTCCAATCCGAGAAAATAGGTAAGGGTACCAAGATCCTTCAGGGCAAATTCTTTATGTAGCCGTTGAACAAACCGATCTAAAAGAGAGATGTCATTGCCAGTGATAATAATATCATCAACAAGAAGGTAAATAATAGCAGAGTCTCGAACAAAGATGAATAATGAGGTGTTTGCCAAACTACAGAAAAAGATAAGGGAACCCAAGAAGGTACTGAATCAACCAAACCAAGCACAAGGTGCTTACTTCAAACCATAAAGAGCTATCTAGAGATGGAAAACGTGATCGGGAAATAAAGGATGTACATAGCCGGGCGGTTGTTCCATATAAACATTCTTAGTCAAATTGCCATTAAGAAAGGCATTTTTACATCAAGCTGACAAAGCGACCATCCACAAAATTGCAGTAGATAAGACCAGTACGAACAATGGTTGCTTTAATAACTGGGTTGAAAGTGTCAAAGTAATCAAACCCAGGAACTTGGCTGAATTTGTGTGCAATTAGACGAGCTCTAAGGCATTCTATAGATTCATTTGGTAAATACTTAGTCCAAAAAACCCATTTCAAGCAAACAATATTCACATGAGAAAGACAAGGAACTAGTTCCCAATGTTGTTTTGATGCAAAGCAGCAATCTCTTCGTCTATAGCTGCAATCCATGCAGGATTTTTGATAGCAAACCAAAAACCACGAGGTTCACTAGATGCCAAGAGAGCAGGGAGGAATCCTGAGGGAGTAATATTTCAAAAATCGACAATAATTCGAGGACAAAACACTCCAACTTTGGCACATGTAATCATGGGATGAGAGATAACAATGGCTGTAAGTATAGAAGAGGAAGTGAGTGAGGTATAATTTGGAAGGGAAATGGAAGGAGGATGTTGGGATGTGACTGGTGATGGCAAGGAAGACAGTGATAGAGAATCATTTGAAGTGGAGGATGTGGGATAAGATGAGGTAGAAGTAGAAGGAGTGATAATATCTGAATAAGGAGTGCAAAGAGGACAGGGAGACGGAGAATGGAAGCTAGGAGAGGAAGAAGTTTCTGATGAGGGTATGAGAGTGATGATATCTGATTTGTGAGGTTCAAAGAAAACAGATACATCAAGATCGATGATATAGGAGAGTGGAGAGGAATGATGGTAACTAGCTTCATCAAAGCGAGCATGTAAAGATATATAGATGCGAGAGGAAAAATATCAAGATCACGGAAGACTTTATAGGATGAATCATTACCAAGAAATACACATGGAAGGCTACGATGAGCAAATTTGTTAGGGGCATAGTCACTTAGGCAAGGAAAACACGTGGCAGCCGAATGGATAAAAATGATTATAGCGAGGAGCAAGACCATATAATAGTTCATATGGAGAGGTATCTCCAAAAAGGGGTGATGGCAGTTTGTTAATGGTATAAGCAGTAGTACTTAACGCATCAACCCAGTATGAAATATGCATATGTGAATGAAAGAGTATGGTAAGGTCCATTTCCGTAATATGACGATGCTTACGCTCAGCACGACCATTTTGGGCCAGTGTAAGATGGATGCCATATTTATTTAAGTGATTTTGAAAATGATTGCTAATGATTTCTACACCACCATCACTTCAAAATTTTTAAATTGACGCAGAGTGTTGTTTTTCAACAAACACATGAAAGTGAAGAAATGTATCATAAAAATTAATTTTTTCTTTAAGAGGATAAACCAGGTAAAACGAGACTAATCATCAACAAAAATGACATAATAATGAAAGGCAGTGGAAGATATGATGGGGGAAGGCCCCCAATGATCACAAAAATTAAATTAAGGGGTTTAGTTGCACGTTTTTTTATTTAATACAAAAGGAAGACGATGGCTTTTGGCCATTTCACAGGAGACACAAAAGTAAGGTGAAGGGGGGAAGGGGGCAATGAGTCAAGAAAAATACGATTTTATTTACCTAATAATGACACAATAGTAGATGATACAAGTCCAAGTCTAGCATGCCATATATCAAATGAACCCTTGAGGTAACAAGAAGAATGAGAAGTGGCAAAAGCTGGTATAATGCATTCAAGTACATACAATTCACCAACATACCTGCCGGTCGCCACCACCTATTTGGTGTGACGGCACGTATCAATGAATGTAATAGCAAGAAGAAGAAAAAAATCCTTTGTGAGTGTGTTAATTGACAGAAGATTTTTGGTGATAGAAGGAACAATAAGCGCATCAAGTAGTGGTAATACATTAGAAGCAATCCCAATATGAGTAATAGAGAGAGGAGCACTATTACCAACATCAACACAGGCTTTACCTGTATAAGGGGTAGCTTGATTAAGGATTATTTGAGACTTGAGAGGGAGCATATGGGCAGAGGCTCTAGTGTCCATATACCAATCGGATACAGAGGATCCAAAGATACTAAGCTAGAGGGTAAGAAGGAGGTGGTCCAAGCAAGTTGCGAGCAAGTTCGGGAAAGCTACATACGGGGGGAGTTCCAGAATTTGGGGGGCCGACAAACCGTGGAGAAGGAAGTGTATGCGACTGCTCGAAGGTTGGGCCATTGATTAAATTTTTCACAGAATAAAAATGTGATTGCTGAGGCCCAGAACTGATGTATTGGGCTTGTGGAGTATATTAGGTGACAAATTTAATCAGTTGTCTAGAGAAACTTGGACTGGCCTGAGTCCAAACGGATGGAGGCCCAATTGTAGAAGAGGCGCCATTATTCAGTTGGCCAGATAAGTGGGCTAGAGTGAATGGCCCAGTTTGAATTTGAGGTGCTGGCTGGAAAAATGGGACTTCCAGAATAGAAGCCATGGCCAGAACCAGTCGAATAAGTTGTACTTGTTTGCCTAATATAGGGGCCTATTACTGGAGGCCCATAAGAAATTGGCTAAAACGAGTCATAATGCTTGGGCAGATATCCAATAGGAGCAAACGACATGAATGGCTCGATCGATACCCCATGCCCTAGAGGAGAGCCAAGTGCAGGAGGAAGATGAACTTTGGCGGAGTGAGCCTGAGCTACTGGGAAAGTACAATTAGTGTAGTCGGAACGACAAGTATCGGTGAAATGTCCATATTCACTGCAGATTTGGCAGCGCATGGAGTAGCCACACCCTTCAATGGTGAAATGTCCATATTCACTGCAGATTTGAAGAAGAGCTGATTGCTGCTGCAAAAGCAAGGACTGGAGTGGTGATACCTTGAACAGTCCAATGAAACAAAGCTTGGAAGTAATCATCCTGAACTATAATATCGCGTACAACAGGTAATGGATCCTACGACAATTTAGAAGCTGTAAATGCAACCAAATTTGGTCCGAGTACCCTAAGGAATGATCGTCCTTGATCTTGTGAAGAAACATGACGTCCAAGTGCGGCCAATTTTTCACATAAACGAAGAAAGTTCTTGGCATAGTCTTTGACCGAGGAGTCTCCTATTTGCAGCTGTTGAAGTGCATCTCGTAGACCAAGTTTGTGAGAAGGACCATGATATTAACAAGGAATAAAGGCGACCGTCCACTTCTTTCCAACAAATATATTTCAGATTTTATTTTGTAGGATCATCAGGGTCATTTTCTGGAGGTTCAGGGATGTTGCCATCGACATAGCCAAAGAGCTTATGATTCTAGAGTAAGGTACTGACCTGGTTCTCCAAAATAGATAATTTGATGCAGTTAATTTAACTGTTATTAGATGGGAATATTTTGCATAAGAGTGTGAGATGATATTTTGTTATGTGGCCATGAGGGAATGAGAAAGAAAGGACAGAAAGCAAAAGAGTGTTAACAATAGAGGGAAGAAGAGAGTTGGAGGAGGGTTGTAATTCAAACAGAGAGACTAAGTGAAGTTAATAAATAGCAAAAAAGGCAGGTGAAGAAAGTAGTAGATTAGGAAGATTGCATAGGATCAACCAGAGGCATTTTAAGCCTTAAAAATAGCTTTGATACCATAAAGACGTAAGTAAATGCTAGAATGTTGATGTTTAGTTTAGTTTATTTATGATGCTTGAAGTAGTGTTCGTCTGTTTGTGTAGAGATAGCTTATGGAGGCATGAGAAGGAAATTCTCCATAGAAGCTTGATAGTTGTATTCATGTTTGTGGTTCCTTTTTATAGAGTTACAATCATGTATTCAGATCAGAATCTATTTTAGATATTTTTGAATCTAGATATTTCTAATATTCCTATTGTAATATATCGAAGAATGCTGATGATCTCTATGCGGGTTTTCGATGTACTTGTCAATTACAAGCATCCATGTTTTTAGCTCAAGTGTCATTGCACTATTGATGAAATCAACTATTTCTTTCAAAAGGAATTGGTTAAAAATATGCTAACCTGTCCGTATTAGTGATGCTTTATCTCACTAATACTATTGTTAATGACATTTAATATTGATAACTTTAATTAGAGTGGTCCCATTATTACAACTCTTTATGATACACTCTAAGTTATTAACTCTAGGTTTCACTATTTTACATGCTATAAATAAAGAATATAGATAAACAAATATTGAAGGATGCTACAATCATATAATACATTAAAGTGTTAATACATACGCCTAAGGTGTTTGGCCTTAGGATATAACACTAACACTCAATGCTAAACATTCCTCTCCATAGTATTAGTGAGACAATGCATCACTAATATGGATAGGTTAGCATGTTCTATGCCGATTCCTATTGAAGGAAGTAGTTGATCTCATCAACTATAGTATAGTGACACTTAAGCAAGAATATGAATTCTTCTAGTTGACAAGTACATCGGATTGACCCGATTAGAGATCACTATATTGTCAATGGCCGATACTCTAAAATAATAGTAAGTGTGAGTGATCTTGACTTTCGGCTTGAGAAATCTTTTGCATATATGAATGAGGATGACAAGTAACCTCAATATGCAAGAGTAGAGATATGAATAAGTTGAAAGAATATTAATTACACAAGATCTAAGTCTTGAAAGGATAGTCTCCTTCCATGACTATTCTAAATGCTTGGATGTCCATAATATTTTGCTAGAGGTCACTCATGATCTATGGACTAGAATTAGGTATTAATAAATTAAAAGTGTTTAATTCATTAACTATAATTTGATTATGTTATTTCAAGGTTCATTACCAAGTTATTGAGAACCTATAAAATCGTATACAATAACTTTAATCCCTTGAGAGGTGATTTTGCAAATTATCGAAAGTTGTTAGGGTTATTTTCACTATTTCCGATAGAGAAGACATGAAGTAGGTGAAACTTCTTGGGTTTAAATGAAAAGAAAGTTTTGAGATGTATATTATATATATCAAAACTCTATAAGAAAGATATGGCATATATGTATATACTAATATATATATATATATATATGAAATAGTGGCGAATTCATACAATATATATAAAGTTGTAGGAATACTACACCAATAAGATTACATGCAATAGTTCCATGTCCAATAAAATCTCATGCATTGGTGTAATAATATAAAAAAGTTTGTATATATAGTTATTGAGTGTAAAATCTCTACAAATCAAGTACACATTATGACCAAGATCTAGTGTTGCTCTTAGATTTTGGACATGTGTTTACATCCTAAACACATGGTCACGTCTATAAATACCTAAACATATTCATATGTGAGAGATCGATCAACTTAAACAATAATAAGTGGATTTTGTGCCAACTTTTATGATGTGATTGTTGGAGGTCCGAGACAAATTTGGATTCTTGCATGGTTTAAAGTAATTGGACCATACAATATAAATTACAGCAAAATGCAGTTTTGTGATTTCTTTCAATCAGAGGTACAAACATCGTTCGATCGATCTGAAAAATTAACTGGAGTCATAAGACTCATTGGGCGTCCTCGTGTGTAAAGGAGATTGGATTTTAACTGTCAAATCGTGATATATGAATTTTAGAACAGACTGCTCTTGCTCTGTCCCGATCTGCTATTTGCAGCACTGTGCAACCTTGGTTTTATTG
>JAOWBN010217480.1:0-13462 GCA_028565015.1 Pinguicula moranensis
AGAATGTCCTCATGTTAGATACCAGCTTCCTTATAACTGAATTAAGTGCCATATGGAATGCAAAATAATGTGTAGGTAGGGCTACAAGCACTGAGTCCATTAGAGTGAGTCTACCTCCCGAGGATAGACACTTTTGATTCCATTAGTTCAAAACTTTGGAGATTTTATCTGCAACTGGCTTCCAAGTTTGTTGTCAGCCCTGGTTTGCTCTCTCTGAGAGACCTAAGTACTGAAAAGTGGATCCTCCCTATTTTACACCAAAGAAAAGCTGCCATCTCCTCCATCACCTCTGTATCAACATTTATCCAAACCAAACTGCTTTTGTTGAAATTGATTTAGAGGCCTAAGATCAGCTAGAAATTCCGCAGAATAGCCTTGAAAATTTTGACTATATCCCAGGATGCTTCACCAAATAGTAATGTGTCATCTGCAAATTGAAGATGAGTTATCACTGTCTTGTCCTTTCCCACTTCTATTCCTCTGAACATTTGTTCTGCCACAACCTTCCTGATCATACATGCCAACCCCTCGGCTGCTATCAAGAAGAAAAAGTGGGAAATAGGGTCTCCTTGCCTAACACCTCTTGAGGTATAGAATTCTCGAGTTGGGCATCCATTTATTAGAATAGATGAGGATGCAGACACCAGCATTTCCTAAATACAGGCTTTCTAGCAGCCAGGAAATTCCATTCTATCCATAACATCTAGTAGATATGGCCAGTTTAGTGTATCATATGCTTTTTCAAAATCAACCTTGAGGATAAGGCCCTGTTTCCCAGTTTCAGCAACTCATCTACCGTCTCATTTGCCACTACCACACCATCCAACATCTTTCTTCCTGTCATGAAAGTTGCCTGATTTGGACATATGATCTCCTCCATTACTTTGTTCATCATGTTTGCTAGAACCTTAGAGATGGTCTTAGGAACAAAGCCTATAAGTGTGATAGGCCTATAGTCATCTACAACCAAAGGAGAATCAGAGGGTACATGTAAATATTGATTTTATGATACTTGTATTTATCATAGAGTAGATCCCTGGGTAGACGTTTGATTGAACCTCTGGTTTACATTCGTCTCTAGCATAGTAGTTGGCTAGGGGTTAATGTTTCATATTTGACTGGGTTTCAACGACACAATACACTTCTTTTATCACTATTCTTTTTCATCCTTCTATTTTGTGTAACTTTTTGCTGAGTTGCACAATCTATCATGTTTTGTTGTTTTCAAATTTTGTTCAATTGGTGTGCTTTTGTTGATACAAGAATAAATTCTCAATTCCACGTTCACATTCCTTTATCAAAAATTTACATCATATGTTCTTATTTAGAGAATCATTTGTATTTTGAATTCTAATCGTATTAGTCTTTTTCAGATATGAATTTTCAAAAGATGCCCCCTTTCAGTCCAAAAAAACTGCCAGGTGTCTATCTTCAGAATTCATCTGTAAGGACTTAGGAGTCTTATTTTTCAATTCCATTTTAACTTTCCGAATCCGTGTAGGGTTTTGCTTGATAAAGAAGTTTCCAAAAAAAATACTATCATATTCAAAAAAATTGAGAAAATATATATTGGTTGAGAATACCTAGTTCTTCCTCCCATAAATTAAATTTCTATTTTCAATTTTCGAGTCCTTTTTAATCAAGAACGCTTTTGATTTGTTGGGTACTGTCTTTTCGAAATTCATTTGTAGAGCCATATTGTTCGTATTGCCTTCTCATTTTTGCATCCTTTGGTAACTCTTTGCATCTTAGTTCTCATTAAACTTGAATTGAAATCTGATGAATAAAGATAGTGGTAAAAGCGAGTGAGCCCATCCCTCACTATATTCTAAACGTTTTTGTAAGATAAATTGGGAAGAATGCTTTTTGAGGGTTACATTAGCTGGAGTGAACTCTTAATAAATCTAGTTTTCGAGTGTTTGTTTGATTGTTTATGATGCAGATGATACCAATGGCAAAAAGAACGATGTGACTCACAAACATGATGATGGTAGTTTGACAACCACTACAATGGATGGCCGTGTGATCAACTTTGAGACCATATTTAGGGATATACTAGCTAGGTTTCCCATATCAAGAGCCGCAACCCCTTACCCCCCAATCCGAGACTATAAGAACTGCCCCTGGCAATAGGGACATACACGTCCGTGAGGAGGATGAGGAGGATATCTGTATTGACATTCGAGGGCAGACTAAGGACCGATATTCATTGAGAAATATCAAGTAGACCATCCTGGAATTTTGTGGTAAGCCTAATCCTGAGGCATTTCTGGCTTGGCATGAACGAATGGATCACATCTTTGAGTTTCATGATTTTTCTAAGGTCGTAAAGGTAAAGTAGGTCATCTCTATATTTAAAGACTATGCATCGACCTATGGAGAAATTCGAGGACTAGGGAACATGATCATGAGGCTCCGATTGAGACATGGACCACCCTTATGATTCATATGAGGAAAGCTTATATTCGTGGTTCCTAGGTTCATCAGTTGAAAGATCAATGGCTAGGTCTACGCCAAGGTAATCGTTCAGTTGTTGCATATTATCATGAGAGGCTATCCTTGAAATTAAAGGCAGGTGATATGAATGTTGGAAATTAATAAAAAATATAAGAATAAATTTCCCAGGAGGGAGGGATGATATAAATGTTGGAGGCCCGAGACGAACTTGAATTCTTGCATGGCTTAAAGTAATTGGACCCTGCAATGTAAATTACAGCAAAATGCAGTTTCGTAGTTTCTTCCAATCGGAGGTTCAAACTTGTTTGGATCGGTCTGAAACTTTAACTGGAGCACAAAGACTCATCGGGCGTTACTTTCTTTAAAGTATATTGGATTTTAACGGTCAGATCGGGAGATATGGATTTGGGAACTGACTGCTCTTGTTCAGTCACGATCTGCTATTTATAGCACTCCGCAGCCTCTGTATTGTTGGAGATCAAAGGTCTGAAATTGTTCTGATCCAACTGAAATTTTATCACGTGACATAGGTCTTCCAAATACATATTTTGACACAAGGAGATCAAATTCTATTGGTCCGATGATGAGTTATTATTTTTGAAATATATTGTTCTCAAATTGAAAGCTGCACGCGATTCATGGAGACCAGATTAAGCATATGACATGTTGCACGTTTCGGAGACCACGGCCCCTGCTAGAAGCTGCCAAGAGGACGTTCATTTTATTTATTATGCCTTTTAATTAAATTTGTTAGAATTTTGAATTTTAATGTAATTAGGTAATTTCTTACTTTTATGAATTAAGTTAGGATGTGCTTCTTACTTATATAAGGTCCAATTTTAATAGGATTTTAAATTAGGTAGGGCTCAAATAAAGTCTAGAGGCCCATTAAAATTGTAGCTTATTTAAAGGCAAATTTTACCCTTTTCAAAAGAAATTTTAGACGTTAATTTCGTTATAAGCTTTGAGAGAGATCTCTTTGTTTATTGAATTCCTATTCTAACGAGAATTATGTTGCATGCATCTTAGGGTACATGTAAAGGTTGGTTCTATTATACTCATATTTGTCATAGGGTAGGCGTTTGATTAAACCCCTGGTTTACATTCGTTTCTAGCGTAGTAGTTGGCTAGGGGTTGATGTTCCATGTTTAATTGGGTTTCTACGGCATAATACGTTTCTACCATCTCCATTCTTTTTCATCCTTCTATTTCGTGTAATTTTTTGTTGGGTTGCACAATCTATCCTTTTAATTTTATTGATTTTGAAATTTTCGTTATTTATGTGTTTCTCTTGATACAAGAATAAGTTCCCGATTTCACGCTTTCGTTATGTGAGCAAAGATTCACATTAATGGCTTAATGCCATGAAAACCGAATTGCAATCCATGGAAAACAACCATGTCTGGGACTTGGTTGACTTTCCTGACGGGGTAAAACCTGCCAAAATAGATGGGTCTTCAAAAGGAATACCGATATGGATGGCAACCTAATTGTATACAAGTCCCGTCTGGTGGCTAAGGGATTTACTCAAATCAAAGGAATCGATTATGAGGAGACATTTGCTCCAGTGGCTAAGTTTCAGTCTATTTGGATCATTTTAGCTATTGCTGAATTTCATGATTATGAAATATGGCAAATGGACATCAAAACCGCCTTCTTGAACGGGGTTTTCGATGAGGATGTGTACATGGAACTGCCTGAGGGTTTTGTTGATACTAAAAGAGATGAAAAGGCATGCAAGCTCTATAGATCCATTTATGAACTAAAGCAAGCATGTTGGACTTGGAACATGAGGTTCGATGATGAGGTCAAGAATATGGGGTTCATTAGAAACCCCGAAGAACCTTGTGTATACAAGAAATTGAGTGGGAGCTCAATAGTATTTTTGGTGTTATATGTCGACGATATACTTTTGATTGGGAATGATATTCCTATGCTTGAACATGTCAAGGTCTCATTGAGTACTATTTTCTCAATGAAAGACTTGGGTGAGGCTACCTATATTTTAGGTATCCGGATCTATCGAGATAGATTGAAGAGACTCATAGGTTTGAGTCAAAGTACATGCATAGGAAAAGTGTTGGAGAGATTCAACATGCAGGATTCCAAGAGAGGTTTCCTACCTATGATACATGGCATCTCTCTTAGTACGTCTCAATATCCTAGGACACATGCATAGAGAGAAAGGATGAGCATAATACCCTACGCACTGGCGGTTGGATCAATTATGTATGCCATGTTATGTACACGCCCTGATGTGTCTTGTGCTTTAAGCACAACAAGTTGATATCAACAGGATCCCGAGTAGGATCATTGGATAGCAGTTAAAAACATCCTTAAGTACTTGAGAAGGACAAAGGATTTGATTTTGGTCTATGGTGGTGAGGAGCATCTCACATGTACTGGATATTGTGATGCTAGTTTCCATATCGACCGGGATGATTAAAATCTCAAACAGGTTACGTGCATAAGCTTAATGATGGTGTCGTCTGTTGGAAGAGTTCCAAACAGGAGTGTACGGATGATTCCACTGTTGAAGCGGAATACATATCTGTTTGCAAGGCAGGCAAAATGGGGATATGGATACGAGAATTCATTGATAAACTTGGTGTTGTTCCTAGCATTGTTGATGTGATGGAGCTTTATTGCGACAACACTGGAGCAATTGCAAATGCGAAAGATTACAGATCCAGCAAGCGCATGATGCACATCAAACGAAAGTATCACGTTATTCAGGAGTTTGTTGAAAACAAAGACATCAGAATGTGCAAAGTAGGCACGGACAACAACACAACTGATCCGCTGACAAAACCACTTCCCTTTGCGCAACATGGGAGACATGTGGGTAGTAGGGATATACGCTATATGAGGGCTTGGTTTTCGAGTTGATGCGTCTTTGTATATGAACTTATAGAGTTCGTACGTGGTACCTTTTTAATTACATTTTAATTGGATTTAATGAGATGAAATTCACGTTATTAATTGGCAATCGGGCTCAAATTAAATTTGAACCCAAATCATTTAAAAACCAATTTGGGCCCAAGTGCCCAAATTTAGGAGATATGTTTTTATCTCCGGTCGGTCATGAAGTGAGATTGAAGAACGACTTCCGCACGTCTCTTTTATCTTCTTCTCATCGCGAAAGAAGAACTCCGACCTGAAAAATTTATGTTCGCCGTCGTCGCCGGACTACGGGTCTAGCCGCCTCTTCAGTAGCTAGGGAGTGCTCTTGGTTGAGGTCTTCTATTTTGGGGACTTCGGGGTCTGAAAATCCCATTCGGTTTTCGATCGAAACGCACGGATTCGTTGGTTTTCCGGCTAACTAAGGTAAGTTCTACTTCTCCTTCATCTCTAGAACACAAATTACATATTTTTTGGTCCGTTTCAAAATTGGTCCGAAATTGAAAATTTTTGGAACGTTAGAAATTGACCTGATTGATACTACACAATGATTCTAAGCTCAAACTAAATATGGTTTTCATGGTACACAATACATTCTATGGGAAGCACCAACAGATTGTTTCTAAGAATGGCCCTTAACGGCCAATACAATCATGAAACAGGCGATACCAACCCGTCACGAACATGATCGAAAATTTACATGTTGCAATAACTATGATGACTGGCAGATCAATGATCATACCTAGTGTACCAACAACCAGAGCCGGAATAAGCTGTAACAATTTGCAAAAGAGCATGGATTCTTGAACTCAGAAACAGTGCCGGAATAATATTATTAACGAACTAGCCACAAGGTCTACTGGCATTAGAACTATATTATCATGCAAGGAGCAAGTGAAAAGTACGTTGAAACTGCCAATTCCAGATTGGATGCCAGTTCATTCTGAATATAATGAAGCAGAATGCAGAGGCAAGGCTACAATGACCAATTTTCTAAATACATTAAGTGAAAAACACATCAAAGAGTCATCTTTGCAACTTCAGCTTACATGGCTTCCACCAGCTATGCTACAATGGAGAAACTGCAATAAACAACTCAGCAACGAGTCTTTTTCATTTCAAACATGTTGATTTCAACAACAAATATAGTCAATTGTCCAAGCAAACACAAATGAAATTGAAAAAAAAACTCATAGGAAATTGAGTTTACCTACCAAATTTATGGCTGCTCATCTTTATTAGTTATGTCTTCTTCTTGTGCTGCCATGTCTAAAAAATGTTTTCAAATGAGACGTGTATAAAAAAAAGAAACTATAATAAAATACCATATCATACCTTCACTACTGATAGATGTTTTTTTTCGATTTATATTTCGAGGACAATTTTGTTTATCGTGTCTCACAAACCTTTGACAACACTTACATCGTCTTGAATGGATCATCCTCCGCCAAATTAAATGAAACTGCAAATAATATTTCAGTTTCAGCAAACATTCAGCAACACAAATCTTAAAATAGCTAGAAGGAAAGAGTAGAGAAGTTTATTCTATTGAGAACTATTTCTGATAATTAGAGTAAAGAGAAAGGGCCTATAGAATTCGGAAGGAAAGAGTAAAGAAGGTTATGAACAGCAAAAAAATGCTATTTTGTTTTATTATGATACTGTCTCATCTAGTGAGAACGAAGCGGACGGTACCTGGCATTCTTTTTCTTGCTACTAACTTGGATACGCAATGATTAGACTGCTAGAAGCTAGTACTGTACTTGATGTGTCATCAATCCGCTGCAACTGTTAAGCAATATCTCGTTGTATATATGTTAATTCTTTATGGTCCTTCTCGGGGACATATCGCAACCTGCGACAAATAAATTTGTTCTTGATACATTTTTTGTATACGAGATTCAGACAAATGAATCAGACAATAGTGAATAAAAATAATGCACACATCACACAAAATTCTTGCATGCCAAATTTTAATCAGATTTTGATCGTAAATATATTGCATCAAGTGATAATATAAAACAATTCGTACATTAGCAATAGCATCATACAATTCATACACATATATACATTCCTTGGAATGTAATGTAAGGTTCTGATAACTAGAATAGAAATATTACTAAATGGAAGAATCCAATTGTTCTATAAGTAAGATATGTGTAAATACTAAATGGAATAATAAAATTTCCATGTTTGTGGTTGCGGACTTAGCACAAACACCTTGAGTGCAATACTACAGGTTTAACAGCTTTTGAATACCAATAAATTAACTGCACGATGCTGCAGTATAATCGGAAAGATCATAAAGTGATACATTGTAATGAAATGACTAAACTTATCTGCCTAAGAATCGTTGAGATATGTGCATTAATTCCTCAATCTTGTCCGAGGCCCATAGCCCAAGAAAAGGCGAAAGTTGATATTTTTCCACTGTACATCTCGAGAAGGTCAGCAATTATGATCTCTTTTGTACCAATGAGCCTTTTTGCTCTTCCTCAATTATTGCTCGCTAGGGAGATGCGGAACAGGATTAGTTTAGGGTTCTGGGAAGGAGAATTACATATGATAATTCTAACAAATTGTGGTCGTCGATCTGAATTGACAGCCAAGATTCAATATCACAAATAATATAATGGGGAGTATAATTTTTTAAGTTTTTTAAGTTCTATAACATTTATAAATTTATAAATTATATAAGTTATAAATAATTTTTTAAGTTTTATAACTTTTTTAAACCCTAAAAATCTAAAACCCTAAATTGTCAACCCTAAAAACCCTAAAACCTATACGCTAAACCCTAAAAAACCTAAAATCTAAAAACTCAAAAACTTTAAAAACCCTTAACCCTAAACTCTAAAACCTATGAAAACCTAAACAATAAAATCTAAAAAAAACTAAAAAAAATGCTCACGTACGACTCCAAATGGGACATCCGTCGGATTATATAAATAAATTTAAAAACAAAAATGAGATTTCCAGTGGGTCCACTGGAAATTTCGGATAGATTCAGAGAAAATACATATTTTTATTTTAATATATTTAATATATATAAGTTTATTATTTATGGAACTTAAAATATATATATATATATATTTATAGATTTATATTACAAATATAAAAAAATAATTTTTTATTAAAAAAATGAAAAAGCAAATTTTTCCTTAAAATTTAAAAAAAAAAACGCTCAGCTACGTTATAGGTTTTAACCGTATTTAAAATGTGTTGGAACCGTTTGAAATCAGCCTAAACCAAAACCATCAACCGATTTGGAGTTTTTTCAACCACTAAACCGTCAATCGGAAAAAATTGGACTAGGCAAAATTAGATATTTAAGTTTTGGTTAAAGTTGGTATTTTTAAAAACTGACAACCGACACAAAAATCGATTGTTTGGTAATCGGTAATCGATCGGCTATGTACTCAAGTGTGGCAATTTTGGTATTAAAATGGAAGTTGGGGCAGAAATTGCAAAATGAAATAATATATGGTGCTAATTTAGAAACCAACGAAAAACAAAGGCTCCATCGTTCATAGATCGGAGACATCAAGGTTCACTAAGCTGCCAGAAGCCCCCAGCCACCGCTTCGCACCATGTCGAGGACAAGCGCCGCCAGAAACGGCATCGATTATAATGTTTTTGTTTGGAGGTAAATTGGGATTATTTGGAATTAATTGATAGTGAACTTTGAGTAAGTTATTCTTTAGGTTTGCGTGCTTTCTTGCTTCATTGTTTGATATTTGCCGGACCAATTTTGGTTATGTATCATTCTCTTTTCTAATTAAGTTCAACAATATGCAATTATTTGCCAATGAGGTCGGAGGTTTGATTGGAGTATGGGTTGGCGTGGCTACAACCAGTTAATTGATTGGGTTTTCTTTGTTGGATTCACAGTCCACAATATCAGTTGAAGCAAAAGACTCACAACAGAAGCTGAAGCAAAAGCAATGTTCTGCAGCAGATGCAGACACATATTCATCCTTTCTACATACTGATTTGGTTGAATCACAGCAACCGTTTGATCCGCACTGATGCATTAAGTGACAGCCGCAGGATCTGCTTGATCGTGTGGTTCCAGTATTTTATGTTACTAATAGAGTCGTGACACGTTTTACCTTTCCGATAGTTGAACGAATAGAAACATCACAGCGTGCATTTGTCTATAAGGATAATTTGTTGATTCGATTGAAACCTAATTGATGAGAAGTTTTAAGCGGATTCACGCCGTTCAACACTGCTGACCTTATTCTCCATTCCGATTGGATCTACTCAGCGAAGTAGTCCAACTCAGCCACTTTAGTGCTTGTCCAGCAAGACAAATTGAATTAACGGTCTCTTTTTAACATGCTATTAGAGCTACCGGGTTTACAATGAAAACGAACACATTTCTTGAGGACCAGCTACAGGTACACGTATCGGACAATTCTGAGACAAAGCTTATTGGAATATAGTTAAATGATACCAACTACCTGATTTGGAGAAGTGTCATTGAATCTGCACTTGAAACAAAACTGAAGAAAGGCCTTGTAGATGGGACATTGGTGACGCCTAAGGAATATTCAAAACTTTCTCAAAAGGAAGAGAGCCAACAACCTAGTGCGCTCTTGGATCAAAGGAGCTATGACTCCTGACTTGATGCGACAGTTTATGTTTATACACAACTCAAGGCAATTGTGGAAAGATTTAGAAATGAGATTTGGAACGGCGAGCCTGCCTCGCATCTTTGAATTGAAGAGAACAGTGGCACTACTGCGTCAAGGAATAGCAACCATTGGAAATCTCTTTGGAATGTTATCACTGTGGTAAAGTAGGTCACACAAGAGAGGCTTGCTATATATTGAAGGGGCGTCCTGAATGTGCACATTGTGGAAAAAGGATCACGTGGCTGAAAACTGCTACCAACTAAAAGTATCGAAAACATAAAACTAGGCAGTATAATACTGCTAATCAGGTGATGGCATTGGAGGCGAGAGTTGGAATTCAACACCACTGGAATATAAAAATGAAGAGATGCGGAATCTGTATGATATAGTTGGTCAGATGCAACATGATTTGCACAAGCTCACGAAGGGAAAGGGAATACATCATTAGACAGAATCTGCTATTATCAACATGATACACCTAGAAGACTTTGCAGGTATATCTATTACTTCAACCATGAAGTCTTATGAATATAAAACTCTATTGAAGCAGGATTGGATTATAGACACGGGAGCTACAAATCATATGTACGTTGATCAAAGTATCATTTTGAATCCACATATTTTCAAAACCTTCACCCCTGTGTGGTTGCCTGATGGCACGGTTAAACCTATATTATCTCAGGGTGATGTCAAACTTTCTGATAGCACGGTTAAACCTATATTATCTCCTGCTTATTCTTGCCTAGTTTGTGCTGAGTTCTTGCAATGGGTATGGTAGTAAAGGAACTGTACATTATGTGCGCTGCTTCTTTTGACCCTAACCTGATTCAGCAAGTGCAACATTTTTTGTTCATCCAATCCGCTACTGCTAAATCCTTTTTGTGACTCAATTTCTGAACAAAAACATTCAAGCAGTGCATGTACTGCTGTTAGTCCATTGTTGTTGCACAATAGGCTTGGACACCCATTTGTTGATGTACTGAAACATATTGAACATTTGAATTTTATTACTGATGTTAATAGATATAATCTTTCTTGTCAGGTCTGTCCATTATCCAAACAAACGTGCAAGCCCTATCCTGACAGTTTAACTACATCACACGATTGCTTTGATTTACTCCACGTAGATGTATGGGGACCATACAAGCTGGCCTCAATTACACAGTCACTACTTCCTAACCGTTGTATATGACAAGAGTCGATGCACTTGGACACTCCTTTTCACTCCAAATACAAGGTCCATCATCTACTTTGCTCCTTCTTCCAACTTGTCAAAAATCAGTACAACAAAACCATCAAAATTATCAGAACTGATAACGGCTCTAAGTTCATGAATCAGCAATGTGCTCACTTGTTCAAAACCAATGGAATCCTTCATCAGCATAGTTTTCCTTACACTCCGCAACAAAATGGAGTTGTGGAGTGAAAACATAGAACATTACTTGAGATAGCTCGCTCATTGTTGTTCCAATCCAATCTACCAAAACTGTTCCAGGGGGAGTCTATACTTGCTGCCACTTTTATGCTAAATAGATGGCCTAGTAAATCGTTGAACTGAAGATCATCGTATGAGGTGCTTCATGGAGTCAAACCAGACTTATCTTATCTTAAGGTATTTGGTTGTGTGTGCTATGCCATGAACAATGGACCAAGCATAGATAAGTTTGATCATAGATCCTTTAAAGGATATTTTGTGGGATACCCTCCTTACCAAAAGGGATATAAAGTCTTTGTCCCAAAACTGGACAGGATCATTGTTTCCATAGATGTTCACTTCCAAGAACACTCTTTTCAGCCCCATCATATATCAAATGAAAAGGTTCAGTCACCTAACAAAACAAGATTCAGCCATCAATAACCTTTGTTCCCTTCTGAATCCGCTCCTAAATCTGCTTCTGAGCAAGTACCTGACTTCTCATCAGAAACTGCTATTCCTTCAGCTTCCTTGCATCAAGATTCTGACACTGCCACCTTGCAAACCTTACCAGCAGAATCCTCCAGGCGTAGGAGCCAGAGAGAAACAAAGCCTTCTATTTTACTCAAGGAATATGACACTTCCTTGTCATGTCTCTCAGGTCCCTCCACTATGCCTTTTACCATCAAATTCAAACTGTAGTTTGAGCAATGCATATGATGTTTTTGTAGCTAACCTGTTAGTCATTAATGAGCCCAAAACATTCGAGCAAGCCTGGACAAATCACCACTGGATCACTGCTATGAATGAAGAACTATATGCACTTGAATCCAATGATACATGGGAATTAATGGAGCTGCCAGCAGGTAAGAAAGCCATTGGTTGCAAGTGGATATACCGCATTAAATGCAAACCAAATGGATCCATTGACAGTTACAAAACCAGGTTAGTAGCAAAATGTTATAATCAAGTTGATGAACAAGACTTTGAAGAGATTTTCAGCCCAATGCAAAGATATTCATCATGCGTCTACTACTGGCTATGGCTGCATCTTGTGATTTGCCAATTCATCAGTTAGATGTTAACAATACCTTCCTTCATGGCCACCTTGAGGAAGAGGTGTTTATGAATCCACCACCTGGTTATACAAAAGCCAAACATGGGGAGGTATGTATGCTAAAAAGATCTTTGTATGGGCCCAAACAATCATCCGGACAGTGAAATATGGAGTTCACGCATGCTCTGCAGCACTATGGTTTTAACAGTCCTATAATGATAGCTGTTTCTTCACTCTACACCGCATCAGATCTCTCTTTTGGTCTATGTGGACGATGTCCTGATTACTGAACAGATTTGCATCAAATCACAAAGTTTAAATCATATTTGAACACAGTATTTACTATCAAGAACCTCGGTGAGGCTCACTATTTCCTAACGATGGAATTGGCCAGATCGAGGACTGGTATATATATATATATATATCAGTCAAAAAAAGTATATAAAAGAGTTGCTGAGTGATGCTGGATTTCTTGATTGTGCACCAGCTGCTACACCATTTCCGCTAGGACTAAAGTTTGCAGCTACTGACAGTGATCCATCGCCTCTATATCATAATCCTGAAAAGTTCAGGAGGTTGGTTGGAAGAATGCTTTATCTGAATTACACAAGGCCTGTCTTAACATTTGTTGTGCAATAATTGAGTCAATTCGAAGCTAGCTGCAGAATGCCTAACAATTGTTTTAACAGATCTTGGGACCAGCTTAAAGCTCACTGGTAATACTCAGGAGGGAATTCATAAGTATTATGAAGCTATTAAAATACACCCACACTATGCTGTAATTCCATATATCCTTGTCTGATTAGTTTGATATTGCTATTAATTTTTTTTTTAATGTTTGAATTCTGAAGTGCTATGCCCATGCACTGCTTATTATAACCTTAGGGGCCATTTACTAGTCAGAATTATGTGGAATTATGATAGTATTCGAGTATAATACCACGTTTACTACACACACACTGAATTAAGCGGGTCAGGGAATTCAATTCCATG
>JAOWBN010217491.1:0-13461 GCA_028565015.1 Pinguicula moranensis
GCCAATGTGAACTTGAAGTTCACAAGATTATTTATTTGCAAAATTTAGCAAATCAATTGCCAGATGCGCTTACCGACTTGAAGACAGTAATACAGTCTCATATACCAGCTGCAAATGCTCCAATTAAACTTAATGTCCCAGACGGACAAATATTTACAGCAAATGATTTTAAATCAAGCATGAAGCATGGAAGACCAATCGAATCCAAAGATAAAAATCCCCGAAAAAAAAGAGCAATCATAAAGAATGGTCCAAAAGAGGAAATAAAATCTCCAGCAAATATCATTGATACTCCCGAAGAGGAAATAAAATCTCCAGCAGAGACCCGTAATACTCTACAAGAAGCAAACGACACAAATGAAAAAATTCAGGTATCTAAAAATGAGGAGATCTCCATAAATTATGTCGTAACAGAAAAAAATGGAATCGAGATAAAATAAACGTCGACGATATTGTTGTTCACGATATAATGAAAGAGAATGAGGATATTGAACCTACACCTATGGAGGAATATAGCCACAGATATGATTGGCCAAAATGAAAACAAGCAATTGCTTCAGAGCTTAGTTCTTTAGAGAAACGTGAATTTTTTGGACCAGTAGTCCTTATACCAAAAGGTATAAAATCAATCGAATATAAATGGGTATTTGTGCAAAAAAGACATGAGAAAAAGAAGTAGTGATATATAAAGCACGACTTGTCGCACAAAGTTTTACCCAAATACCAGGCATTGATTATGAAGAGACTTATTTTCTTGTGATGAATGCAATCACATTTCTTTATTTGATAAGTCTGGTCATAAAAAGCTTGAAATGCAACTGATGTATGTAGTGACAGACTATTTACATGGCTCATTAGAAAATGATATTTATATGAAAATTTTTGAAGGGTTTAAAGTGCCTGAAGCACAAAGTTCAAATTTTTTAGAGATTTATTCGATTAAATTGAATAAATCCCTATATGGACTAAAACAATCCGGATATGTTGTTCAATTGTTTGACCACATACTTATTAAAGACAGGCTATAAAAATGATCCAATATGCCAATGTATTTTTATAAAGAGATCTGAATTAGAACTTGTCATCATTGTTGTCTATGTAGATGACTTAATTATTATTGAAATTCCTGAAGAGTTATCAAATGCAGTAGCTTGTCTGAAAAAGAATTTGAAATGAAAGACCTTGAAAAAATAAAATTATATTTAGATCCTCAGATTGAGCACTTGACACATGGAATTTTTTTGCATCAATTTAATTATATGGAGAAAGTGCTTAAAAGATTTTATATGAATCAAGCACATTCATTAAGTACACCAATGGTGGTGACATCACTGGATGTGAAAAAGGATTCATTCCGCCCTCATAAAGATGGTGAAAAAACTTCTTGGTCCTGAAGTAACATATCTTCTTAGTGCAAATGGAGCACTAATGTATCTTACTAATAATACACGACCTGATATATCATTTGCAATAAATTTACTAGCAAAATATAGTTATTCTCCAACTAGAAGACACTGGAATGGAATCAAACATGTTTTTCGGTATCTTCGAGGAACAATGGATATGGGTTCATACTATCCAATGTTTCTAACTAGAAATTAATTGGTTATGCTGATACTGGATATTTATCAGATTTACACAAAGTTAGATCTCAAACAGGCTATCTGTTTACTTGTGGATGTACGGCTATTTCGTGTACAAACATTAGTTGCTATTTCCTCTAACCATGCAGAAATCATTGCAATTCACTAAGCAAGTCGTGAATGCATTTTGTTAAGAACTATAACCCAACATATTCGCGGAATGTGTGTCTTTGAGACCAAGAAGGACATTCCAGCTATTCTTTATGAAAATAATGCACTTTGTATTGCTCAATTGAAATAAGGTTTCATTAAAGAGGATAGAACGAAGCACATATCACCCAAATTTTTCTTTACACATGACCTTAAAGAAAATTGTGATATAAATATTCAGCATATTCGATCAAGTGAAATCTGACATATTTGTTTACAAAATCACTAACTACTGCAATTTATGAAAAGTTGGTCAAAGGGATTGACTTGAGGAAACTCAAAGATGTGTCCAACAGAGAGAGACCATAAAATCATGTACTCTTTTTTCTTCACTAGGATTTTTTTCCCACAGAGTTTTTTCATAGTAAGGTTTTAGCGAGGTATCATATGATGGCCATTCAAGGGGGTGTTATGGATTATTGAATGCCATTGATTTTGGCGACTGGAGACATAACATTTATGTCAAATAGTATTGAATACTATTGAATAGTGATGAATATTGTTAGCATTATTTGAAGGCATGTGCTCGTTGGCAATTTGTTGTGTATAAATATGTATACAAGATGAGAAGAAAAACGAAGGCTGAGAATAAAAAAATTGAGAAGAAAACTTGTATTTGTTCTTTATAGTTCATTTACACGTATTAAATTTATTACTTTATTTATACAATTTATTAATTAGTTTATAACAGTCTTTTGTTTGTCTGCTTTTCTTCTTAACAAGCGCAGAAGGTCTATCCTTATGACAACTTAAGGGTTGAGCTTGGAGGCGAACCCTAAGTTGCTTCCTTGAGGTGATTTTGCTTTTTCGTTCGGGTGTGTTTCGTGTCTAGTCAGAAGGCGGATAGTAAGCAGTTACCGGAAGTTATTCGCCTTCGTCCCTTGTTTGGTGCCCCAGTTTTTTTGGACTGCTGCCCGACGGATAACGTCCGGGCAGGGTTTGAAGGCGGACAATTCGGATTTTTTTGTCCGCCTTCGCAAGTGGGTTTTCTCAACCCTTCAGTTATCCGGCGTGGTTAAAACATAAATTGCCCTTACACTTCTCATTTATTACAATGCATCATGTATAAATTGTTCAAAGAATTAATTAATATATTGATTTGAATTACTATAATAATTAATTAAACTAATTTAATTTAATTTTTTGAAATTATTATATTAATTTTGATTAAATTATTATATTAATTAACTGAATTTATTTAAACTATTATAAATATTAAATAAATTATATTAATTAAATAAATTATATTAATTAATTATATTAATTAAAAATATTATATTAATTAATATAATTATATTAATTAAAATTGCTCATTTTTGTCAAAAATTTCATACTAACCTTCACAGATATTCGATTTTCTGAAAGTTCTGAAAAATATTAAAAATTATATTAATTAATTAAAAATATTTAAATTACTTATTCAAATTATTATAATGATTAATTAAATTATATTGATTATTATATTAATTAATTAAAATTATTATATTAATTAATTAAATTATACTAATTAAATTAATTAAATTAATTAAATTATATTAATTAGTATAATTTAATTAATTAATTTAAATTATTATATTAATTAATTTAATTAATTTAAATTATTATATTTATTAAATAAATTATATTAATTAATTTAATTTATTCAAATTATTATATTAATTAATTTAAATTTGTTAGAAAACAAGTATTTATATGTATTTGGGAAGGGCAACTTGGTAATAACACTTTATTTATCCAATATTGTAAGTAATCCGCTTTGACATCGTCATATACCAAACAAGGAAAATCGATAAGCCACCGTCCAGAGTTGCCACTACCTAAGGCGGACGAAAAAATTTATCCGGAGTAAACCTGAGTTATTCTCGAAGCCAGATAACTCCAATTAGGACACCTAACGCACCATAGAGGAGTTCTATCGTCCGAACCAGATAAATGAAGAAACGACTTCAACTTAATCTGCAAAAAAGAGGGATATTCCATGTGTTAGGATTTAATTTATGGACCCCTACCCGACACCACACATTGGTATGATATTGTCCGCTTTGAGTCAAAACCCTCACGGTTTTGCTCTTGGACTCTTACCCCTAAAAGGCATCATACCAATTAATGTTTGTCCATCTATTTAAAATCAACAAATCCATCATTCACAATCCGTGTGGGACGAAAAGCCCTTTGTTCGCTCAACATTCCTCCCCTAGAACAAAGGACCACCGATGCCCCCCTTCAAATAAAAAATCGGGAATTCCTCCCCTAGAATATCCTCCATTCAGGGGCCTTGAATCGAGAATTTCTCCCATAGAAATAAGGGACCATCGGTGTGCCCGAACATAACCATCGAAGAATATCTCTCTTTAGAAGCTAGAACCTCTACGTTCCACCCTCAACGCACCACTGTTAGAATTTAATTTCTGGACCCGACCCGACATCACACATTTGTATGATATTGTCTTCTTTGGGTCGGAGCCCTCACAGTTTTGCTCTTGGGCTTTTACCCCCAAAAGATCTCATACCAATTAATGTGGTGTTCCTATATTTAAACTCATCAAATTCTTCATCCACAATCCATGTGAAACAATTGTTCTCAACACCAGGCTAAAACAATTTCTCTATTTTATGATACTTTGTTGGATTTATGTAATTGGACTCATATCCTATCTTCGCATGCAAAGAAGAAAAGTTGTTAGAGACTATATAGGATAGAAACGACCAAGGAGGTAATGGTGAATGAGAGAGGAACGATGGAGTGGGAATGGAAAGGTGAGCGGGAATGGAGGAGGGGGTTGTTAGTTTGGGAAGAGCAATAAGTGGAAAGAATGAAATTTTTTATTTCTAACAATGTATTGCATGGACAAACTGAAAACAAATGTTTATGAAAAATCAATGACAATGGTACATATAAAATCCGTGAGGCATATAACCATATTAGTCGCAGACGGGATCCACAACAGTAACCAAAAAAAATGGAAGAGATGTTGGAAGCTTGGGGGAGATTCATTCCAAAGAAGGTATCAATTTTTACCTAGATGAAGATACAACGTGCATTAACAACCAAAGGAAATCTAAAGCACAGATGGGTGATTGGAACAATCAACCAACAAAGTGTGGCAGGAAACAGAGGAGTATATTTTTGAGGAGTGCACTGTGGCTAGGTGGACATGGGCGCTCCTAGATGGTTGGTTAGCTACAGGTATGACAGGCCCACCATCTGTGCATACTTACATGTTGAAAAAACCGGGGTGATATTGAGCGGGAAGTATGAAAAATACCATGGTGTGCTTTGTTTTAGAAACTGTGAGGGGCAAGAAATCAAGTTCATTTTCGAGCTGATGTACCCCGGAGGTGGAGTTGGGCGGTTTGGTTGCCGGCCGCCAAACTGTCGGTTTTAAAAAATAAAAATCGGTTGAATTTCTACCGTCCGAACCACCTACTGAGAAGTACTACCGTCCGAACCACCTACTGAGAAGTTCTACCGTCCGAACCACCCATTGGAAACCGGTTGACTTTCCCGATTTTCAGTTTTAAAAAATGAAAATCAAGTTCACTTTCTACGCCACCCATTGAGAAGTTCTACCAACCGGATGCCGATTTTTCCGGTTGTCGATTCCATTGTCGGTTGTCGGTTGTCGGTTGTCGGTTTACGGTCTCATAGTTTCAGGCGGTTTCATGACGATTCCGGCATAGTTGGTAGTACGGTTGTAACGTCCAGTGTAACCGATTTTTTTTAGTTTTTTTTTTTTAATTTTTGTTATTACTCTAATTTTCTTTTAAAATTTTTACTTATTATATATTTGTAATATAACTCTATAAAAATTAAAATATATTATTATAAATTGTAATTTACTTACATTTGTAATTTTTATTTTTATATATTATTAAAATTTAATATAAATAGAATAATTATATAAAATTAGAATAAAAATTATAAATTATAAATATATAAGATAAAACTTATGTAACTTATAAACTTATAAAATATATATAACTTATAAAGTTATAAACTTGTAAAATTTATAAAAAAAAATGAACTTATATAACTTATCAACTTTATTGACTTATAAAAGTTAAAAACTTATATAACTTATAATTTATAAAACATACATAACTTACAGAGTTATAAACTTATAAATTTTATAAAAATTAAAAAATTATATAACTTATAAATTTTATTAACGAATAAACTTATAAAAATATATATAACTTATAGAGTTATAAACTTATAAAAGTTAAAAACTTATATAACTTATAAACTTATAAGAACATATATAACTTATAAAATTTATAGAAGTTAAAAGCTTATATAACTTATAAAACTTAAAAACTTATTTAACTTATAAAACATATATAACTTTATAAGTTATAACCTTATAAAATTTATAAAAGTTTAAAACTCATATAACTTATAAATTCTATTAACTTATAAAATTTAAGAAATTATATAATTTATAAACTCTATTAACTTATAAAATATTATTAACTTATAAAATTTAACAAGTTATATAATATATTAAAAAAGGTTAGGGTTTAGGTGGCGGTCAAACCCAAAAACCTAATCTTTATTTTAATATTTTTTTATTATTCAGGTGGTTGGGCCGCCGCCCAACCGCCATATTCCCACCGGTCAAATCACCAGAGATGGTTTGACTGGTGGCAATTTTTTATTTTTTATTTATTAAAAAAAATCGGCTGGTTTCGGCCTGTTGAAACCACCGGATTTTTTTTTTAATTTTTTTTTAATAAAACCGTTAGTTTTGAAAATCTCTAATTTTAAACCTTGAGCAAACCTTTAACCCCCGATTTTGAATACCGCTGTATTTTTCGGTCCGGTTGCATCCAATTTTTCGATTCACGGTTACAATGTTCATCTCTACCGAGAGGAAATATTCAACATGGCACAAACTATCAGTTGGAAATGGTTGAATGTTAAATATGAGCTGTCGAGTTTTAACTATTCGATAGGTGACGGGATGTTAAAACCAATAATCTGCCTCAAAAAGATGTATATAATCTTGTCTTGAGGTAGAAAATGTACCGGGTAGGACGGGGCGGAGGTAAGGGGGGGACAGGGGGTACATGGTCCCCCCTGAAACTAAACAAAAAATATTTTTACATGTAATTTTTTTTTTTTTAATTTGGCACCACTAGATAATGTATTGATATTTGTTCCATTTATAAATTGAAATTCTTGCCGGCTCAATTGGTAGGTTGTTTGTTTTAGAAATGTGAAGGTTGGGGGTTCGATTCTTGGCTGCAGCAGTTTTTTAGGTTTTTTTTAGCTATCATAATAAAAAATTTGCTAGACATGGGGTTCGATCCCCAGCTTACAAATTCACTTGACTCCAATGCTACAACTACACAAAGAAACACAATTGTCTAAGTTGGGTTATAATACAATTATTATTGATATAGAGGTAAGAATTAAATTTTTAACAATTATTATTTAAAAATTTTTGGACAGTTTTTAATGTATATTTTATATTTAATTTTGAGATTGTAGTTAAAAAAAATTATATTTCGTAAATTAAAAATCTTGACTTTTAAAAAAAATATATTTTTACTTTTCATCGATCAAACCCGAAAAAAGTTCATATGCTTGTGATATATTTCTATTGAACAATATACTTTAAGAAATGCACATAAAAATTTATTGAATTTTATTATATACTTTTTCGAATTCCAAAAAAAAAAATTAATTTTTTTTGCAGCTTAAACATATTAGATCCGACACGACCCTTTGTTCAAACCCAAAAATTTAGCCCCCCTCCCTTCAATTTCTGGCTCCGCCCATGGGTAGGATACGTAAAAATGTATGTACTTTGGGGGTAAAACCAAATCAATATATTTGCTTAAACACAAAAAAAAAAGAAGAAAAGTTGTTCAGGATTTATATTCCATAGATTTGTTTTGCTTTTCCCAACATATGGTTCATTACTTCCATGATCCCTCACATCACATCACAGGAAATTATCTTCAATTAAATTTTATCAACCTTATCTTTCATCAAACGGGGAGAGAGTATCTGTGACATCCTTTACTGTTTGGGTGCTCTCAAAAGACTAGTCAATTACACGAGAGTACCTATTTCTTTTTTAACTTATCCATTTTTTTCTTCACAATTCATATTGACATTCCCCACATATTCTCTTTTTCAACACTCTCTTCCTCAAACTTGAATAGGGATAGCTGGTTGACCGTGCGGATGTGCACAACATGGCACATATGAAACCTGCACAATAAAGTACATTTCAACCGTGCTAAAATCCAGGAAGACATATAGTGCTGAAAATCCAGCTGACCTATTGAAAATGGTTTAGGTTTAGATCCAAAATCACCCTTTTAGCTACTCCTTAACAAATTGTACAATTAACCCAATCGAGTGCATGCGCAAGTGTATCTAATTTTTGAGCACCTGGCAGGGAAATAACTAAAAGTTCGGACGTACATAAACCGTGTATTTTTTGTTCATAGCAATATTTTGGCATTTAAAAAAAAAACTCTCTTCCTAAAGTCCGACTCCATTAGGCATGATTCCAAACGACGAAATTCTATTATAGGGCCAATATTTGAGACCTCCCTCGGGCCATCATGTTCGATCACAAATGGAACTTTCTGCATCCAAACCCCATCTTGGGGCCATAATTTGGACCTCCACCAAATCATCAAGAGAGACAACCCATACCGAATCCATCTCTAATATCAAATTAAATGTTATTAGCAGGATCTTTTTGAATATGTTAGTGATTTGATTAGATTAGAAGCGTAATTAGGATAGATTACCTGTGGCCCATCTGATTAATTATACTCGCTCGACTCTTCTTGATGAAAAAAAATGCTTACGAAGTGTTGTAAAGATAGGCATACGTGCGGTGCGGGCGCCACGGTTTGCAAGCTGGATTTTTTAGCCAGGTATGCGTACGTTTTATAAAACGGGCGGATATCACACGCACATTTTCTGTTAAAAAAAATGGCCCACCACATGCACGTTTTCATGCGTGCAGTTTAGACATGCTTTTTCCGTGCGTACCATGTCTAACATGTTTGCTCGTGCACATTTGCATGTCTCTAGTGCAGTGCGGACTGGTGTGGGTCAACCCGTACCGCACGCCACGGTTTTGCGGGCTGGATGTTCCAGCCTGATACGTGCACGTTTTGTAAAATGGGTGGATATCACACGCACGTTTTCATGTATGTGGTTTAGGCACATTTGCACATTTTTTTCGTGTGTGTCGTGCTTAACCCGTTTGCACGCGTATATTTGTTTGTCTCTAAAGTGTTGTATGACAAGCCATCATTCAACATTTAAGGTATTGGAATTAAAGTAATATCTTTAATCAACAAAATTTGAACATTCGATATTCTATGAAACTAAAAGTAATTTTGACATGTTTTCTTTTAATGATCACTTAAGGTATATTTACTTTTTAGCATTAAGGTTCTATTTAACAAATCAGACTAATAAGGTGACTGAAAACCGATGAGGTGACTGAAGACTTATAATGTAACTTTTTCTAATAAGTTTACAGAATTAATTTATTTTTTTAGTCACCTTATAGCTAGAATGTGGTTGTTCACGAAATAACCTTATTTAGTCAAACTGTCATATTGTGGTCAAATAAGGTAAAATCACCTTATAAACTGATACTAAGAGTTTGTTTTGTACATCTTAAAAATTAGATTATTTTTCTCTTTCTCCATTTTTCAGATTATTTCAAAAATAGTGTTTTAAAATTTTACTTCTGTTTTTTATTCTTTTTTTTTTCAGTCAAAACTCATTTTTTCTGAAGTAAGTAGGAGGTTACTTTTTTTCTAATTCTACTTTTAATGGCAATTTTGTATATAAATAAAAATTACTTTAAATTTTTTTAACTACAAATACTATTTAGTTATCTTAATAATTTAGCTGCAAATACTATTTTTATAACTTTTTATTCTTTCATAATTTTCTCAAATACTTAAAAAAATTACTAAACTAAAACGAGAATGAGAATCATAAGAAGCAAAATGAGAAAAAACTATAAGTACAAAACATGCACTAAACAGAGTCAAATTGCCTTATTATTATCAAATAAAGCAAGCACTGTATACCCCCGGAATAGAATTGTCCTCTTGGACAAATGATCTTACACTTGTCTTTAAAATGACATTCAGATGTATTATGGTAGGGAAATAATATAGCGCACGAATTTAACATAAGAAAATCACAAAAGTAATGGGTAACACGTGTTTAACACCAATCCCCATGTGTTTAACACCAGATAGACGGTTGGGATTGGTCCATCATTCTTGTAATTTTCTTGTGTTAAATTCGTGCGCTATATCATTTCTCATTATGGTAGGATGGGTCTCTCAAGACTTTGTAAAAGGATGGTTGTGGGCTTGCGAATTGCACCCATTTATAACATTTCAATTAACAAACTAAATTAAGAAAAATAGGAGAGAAGTCATTTTTATGGGCTCCATTTCTATAGCCTAGCTTAGTTCGTGACTTAATTAGGATAACTTGAATGAACATAATAAAATAAAGAGGAATGAGGCCCAAATTTATTAGGACCTTTTAAGCATTTGTAGTAAAAAAATTGTATTATCGGTGCAAATTTACCGTAAAATTTACTTCGAAATGACAAAAAAATGATCTCTCCTTTAATGTAATCGACAAGCTAAGAAAATGAATTGCGGGGACACTGGGGAAGCTGATTGTAGTGAAGGACCCAATGTTATTGGTCCACCGAATCAGACACAACATGTATGATATCTGGTACCTCTAGGATTATTAGGACGAATTCACACAGCTTATGGGCGGGTCTATAGATCTCGGTACAATATCTGTTTCATGAAGCCAACATAATAGTTTATGCCCCCGCAAAACAAGGCTCAATTTGTTTGTATCAAAGGATTTTCTCGCCAACTCAGTTGTAGAAGAAAATCAAAGGTAAAATTAGGTTGGGACGGTGAAAACTCCCAGACATTCGCCCAAAGTAGACCAATCAAGATAAGAAAAGGAAAATGTCAAGAACGGCTAAAAGCATAAAAGAGCATAAATTTCAGTCATAGTTGGACTCATGGTATTTACAAAATACACTCTTTCTTAAGGTTGTTTCTCTATTTTGTTTTGTTTTTGTTGGGCCTATATAAGCCTCGGATCAGGGCTAGCAAGGTCATACATGTAAATGGATTTCACATTCACCATAAGAATATCCTATAATTTTTTTTATTATAAAAATATCCTCAATAAAATGGTATCTTTTTGTAAAAAAAAAAAAAGAAGAAGGAAGAATTGCGGAGACACCAACTGATGTAGGAGAATTTGCAAAAATGGGAACATATTCATTATTAAGGTTGATTTCAGTATTTGGAACATATATTTAGTTACGGTTATCAGAATCGCGTATAAGACCTCAATTCGGAAACATCTTTTCAGTATGCACGTTTTCTAAGATAAGTCGTCTTCAAATTCTGCTATCTTCATTTTCGAATTATTAATTTTAGTAATTTTTTACTATTTATGAAAATAAATAAATCTGTTAATTAGAAAGGTCAATTAATCCCGATTTGGTCCTAATTTATGGCAGATTGCTTGTTTTTATTTGAACTTTAATTAGGAGTGATTTTTGGGATTTGATATTCTTGGCATATTTTGACTAATCACGATTTTCGGCTATAAAAGTCCGATTTGTGGACTTTGTTTTCAATTATCGAATTGTTATTGAATAAAAATTGAAACCCTAGAGAATATTTCTTTGGTTTTCAAGCAATTTCTGATGTTCTTCCTTGCAATTCATCTAATTTAACTAGCTAGCAGGATAATCACTATTCTGCCCGGCGTCAGTTGGTATCAGAGCATCAACATCTTCCTCGGAACTCAACATAGTTGAAGCTATAGCACAGGATCGTGTTCGTGGTCATGATCGTCGTAGGCAGGTTCCGAGTGAGGAAGCCCAACACCGTGATCGCAATGTTAAGGACATATGAGTGAGAGAAGGTCGTCAGAGAACATGCGTAAAGCTTGTTGCATTCCGAGTGGGAGAAAAGATGTTGGTTATAGGGCTGTCATGGCGGACATGTTCATTTTGCTTTCAATAATCATCATCCACTGCCCATTATGCTTATTTCGAGATCCTGGTGGCCCTAGTCCGAACTCGAGGTTGAGTTCTCTCCAACCTGCGAAAACTGATGCAGGAGAATCTGCAAAAATGGAAACATATTCCTAATTAGGGTTGATTTCAGTATTTGTGGCATATCTTTTATTGGGGTAAGCCAAAATTCATTAATGATAAAATTATGTACAACTTTCTTACCAGGGGTAAGAAATACAGACAAGAAAAAAGCAAAAAAACCAAAGATACAAGGAAAAATAAACCATGGTACATGATGCATTGATCCACTGTAGAGTAGTGGGAAAGAGTACAAATGAGGTGAGCGAAAGTGATCACGTGACTCTTAGATACGTAGGTTGCTATATAATGACTACATGAGTCATTACCTTGCTAAAAACTCAACTCTGCCTGTACACCTTATAGCGTTAGGGTCAAGAGATTGTTGCAATATTCCCATAAGCAAAGACTTAGGGGGCATTGCAGCAGTGATATGCTAACCTTCAGCTATGCATGCCCCAAATAGCTACAGGTGTCTTTACTGTAGTAGTTAACAAAGCTCAACCTGTTCACCTTATAGTATCGTAGTTCTATGATTTTTGTCACCTCCCTTACTCCCCTTCCTGCATTTTTAACCTCTCGGACCGAGCTAGGATCAGATAATCACATGCTGATTTCATTTACACAAGGGCCCCTTTAGTACTTACTAACCCCTACCACACCCAAGTACAAGTGAAACTTCAAGACCAAGTATATTGAGTGTCCACTCATGGTACAAGGGGAGATAAGCTGGTAAGTAGGTGGATCATCATCAGGGTCCGGATCACCTTCCTCAGTAATGAGCTCCAATGCCTACCAGTCCTAGTGATAGACTGATATGATATATGATGAACCATCTGCAAAAGTCCAGGACACCATTCCTACCCTATATCAGAATCATGCATAAGACCTCAATTTGGAAACGTCTTTTCAGTATGCACATTTTCTCAGAATAAGTCATCTTCAAATTCTGCTATCTTCCTTTTTGAATTATTAGTTTTAGTTAATTTTTACTATATATGAAAATAAATCAGCCTGTCAATTAGGAGGGTCAATTAATCCTGATTTGAGCCTAATTTATGGCAGATTGCTTGTTTTTATTTTAACTTTAATTAGGAGTGATTTTTGGGATTTGCTATTCTTGGCATATTTTGACTAATCACGATTTTGGGCAATAAAAGTCCGGTTTGTGGACTTTGTTTTCAATTATTGAATTGTTATTGAATAAAAATTGAAACCCTAGAGGATATTTCTCTGATATTCGGGCAATTTCTGTTGTTCATCCTTGCAATTCATCTGATAATCACTATTCTGTCCGGCGTGACCAACCAATTCAGGCACAAAATCTAAAGTTGAACTATTAACAACACAATACAATTTTAGATAGATAGACTAACTTAGAGCAAGGGCGGAGGGAGGGGGCTAGGCCTGGCCCTAGCCCGGCCAGCCCCCTCCCCCACACTCCCTCCTACCTACATCCCAAATACAATTTTTTTCTTAAAATTTTTTTTTTTAAAAAAAAATCAAAAAATCAGAAAATA